>JAVQIZ010165406.1:0-44928 GCA_036023535.2 Galaxias brevipinnis
TTTTTTTTTTTGCGCCTGTGAAAGGAGATCATTGAAATGCCAAGCGTTCCAGGAACACAGTGTCTCTGACTCCAGTATTGGCTGCAGAATGGCTCTGTGGTCACATGGCCCGGTGGAGGAACCTCCCTGAAGCGGAAGCGGCTTCAGATTCCATTTTGAACATCTCAGATGATTTGCTCATTTTCAAAGGGTGAAATGTATCAAAATGGTCTCATGTAAACTAAATGGAGAATACATTGGCTTACATTATCCTGAGAGAAGGCCATACTTTAAAAGTGTATTACATATTTTTTTATGGATATTATTTTTATATTGTTTTTTATGAACAGTACAAAATAACAATGTGCTGTATTAAAATCATAGATTTATTTGGAAAATATAAACATATTGAAATTCTTCTAAGTTATACTACAGAATGATTTTTTTTTTGTAAATTGCAGTACCTAAAAAATAAAACAAAAATTGACAAGTATAGTAAACATGTCTTTGAGCTGTTTAGTTACAGTGATGATAATATTTTGAGGGGGGAAAATGCTGTTCGGTATTTGTCAATCTCCTTGTTCAAATTTACCCAGCTAACTGTAGGCAATTGAAGAGCAAATATCAAGGCAAAATAAATCTTTGTAGAAAATGCTTCATTTTCTTGAGGAACGTGCACATTACTTGTGAACTGTGAGTGTGAGTAGACACGCTTTATATATATTTAAAAAGGATGGTTGTGTGTGTGTGTGTGCGTGCCAAAGCCAGTGTGTATATGTGTGTATTTGTATGTAATTTCTGGTTCATACTGTATCTCCATGACAACAGGGTTTTGATGTGGGTTCCCTTCCTGACATTTCCCCATTTGGGGAGGAGAGGATTGTGAATTGCCTCGCCTCTCCTTCAGCCAGCGTGTCATCTAAAAAAAGGTGTTGGGGGAGAGTGGGGTAAGGAGGGAGGGATGGAGGGAGAGAGAGAAATAAAGGGGGTGGGGCGATATGAGGAATCTAATGGGCGTCTGGTCTGATTGTCCTCAGCCATGGCAGTAGAGACAAAGCAGATGAATTGTGAAATGTATTCGAAGAGATTGGAGACAAGTGCATGTCAGCAGCCCCTCCATCTCTCCTGCTCTCCTCCCCCCTTTCTCCAGGATCCCTCCCTCTCCATCGCTCCCTCTCTTTTTGTCTGACACCGTGGAAAAAAAGCAGGCGTGACAGCAGTGCTCTGTTTGAGCAAAACATTAGAAAAAACAAAAATGCAATTTTCACCCGTTTTTTTTTATATTGGCTGGCCAGAGAGAATTTTTTGAGAAATTTCATACATATTAATTGTAGAACACTGAAATTACAAATCTTCAGCTTCAGAGCACTTCAAGTTCATCACTATATGTCACATCAAGGAATTTTGGTCTATTGAAATTAAACTGAGAAAATTTATTATATTCAGGTATGAAGTGGTTTGATTAACCAATGCTAAAAAACAAAACAATACAATAATTAGTATATGTATCTCCTTTTTTTCTAACCTTATTCAAAATAATATACAATGGTATAATATTCTAGCAGACTGCTTTGAATTGAACCAGTGTATAGTAAAGTGATTATCAGCCCTCTCTGTCTGGTGTCTGTCTGGCTGGTGTGTGCCCCTGCCCCTGTCACTGACCCCTAGGAGAACAGGCAGACCAGAGAACCTAGATCCCCACAGTATTTGTCTCTCTGTCCAGCCCCCCCCCCCCCCCCCTCCATCCCTCTCCCTAAGCCATCTCTGAGAAGCAGTGCAAAGCCGGCTAGCAGAGGCAGCAGACATTCAAGCCACAGCTAGGAACAGGCTTTGTGTTGCAAACAGTGCTGGGCGCTTGCACATGTAATGTCTGGCTGTCTCCATTGCTGATGGGAGTGATTCAGTGATAGTTTGGGGTGGTAATGCAAGCCAGGGCTGGGAGTGTGAGGCGCCCGCATCTGCTCTGCTGTGTTTTAGACAGCCGCTTTGCCTTTGAAACTTGGAAGAGGAAGCATTGAGGACTCTTAAAGGCATCACATTTCTTTTACGGAACATTGTCATTTACTCGTTCAGCTGTTTTGTCAGTCATAGGTGAGACCGCACCAGAAATAATAAGAAAACAAAAAAGGCACTTTTCTATGATTATTTATTATATATTATAAAATAAATATATTATATATTATTTAGAAAAATATGTATATATATTTTTAAGGGGGTAAACAGTGTGCATTTAGCCTGTACAAAATAGCACCATTCTTAAAATGACCAACACACTTAAAAACGATACATGTGTGGATAAAAAGGTGGATTTTCATCGCTATCAAGTGACCACCTTGACTGGACTGAGCTGTCAGCTTTTGTTTGGTGTTGACTGCATTTCTAATTCATCCTTACACCAGTCTGTATTTTAATATGAATAATGGAGGAGGTATCACAGGAGAGGAGGAAGAGGACGGTTTGAGAGGGATCCCACACAGCACGAGGCCTGGGTCATCTCTCCACACACTCTCCTCCGTGTGGAGCAGCGAAGGGGCACAGGTAGCTGGGAGCCTGGCTGTGCTAGCAAGAGAGCCGTGGTCCTAGGTCCTCCTCTGCCTGGCTCTGCCTCCCTGGCTGGCTTGCTGGCTGGTTCTCCCGCTCTCTCGTCAGGTTTAATAACACTGTATAAATCAAAAGCCTCCTGTCAGCCACACAGCCTTCATTAAATTCAAATGGGAAACTGGCCTCTTCGGATCCAATTTTAATAAAACCAGGTAATCAAATACGGGTTGGAAAAAATAGGTCATCATTTCACAGCCCCAGAGATGTCCGGTCGTCCAGTGTTGTTGTGTACGCGTCGTGTTAACAGGGTTACAGACTTTTCTTCATTCACACATACAACACACACTGCCCACAGCATGCACACTACACACACTTTAACCAGTAAACACAGCCAAGGTCCTCTGCTCCATAAACACAGTTAGTGTCAACACGCAATACATATCATACAGCATGAACACTATGACCTCTTTAATAAATTAAATTATATATGTTTTTGACTCATTTAATTTAAGTTGACCAACTACGTCAATACTATGTTGACTACAAAAAACAACAACAAAAAACTAAAGATTAAATTATATATTTTTTGATTATTTTAGATTAAATAGATTAAATTCCATTTATGAAGTATTGTATAATTGCCCGATAATATTGTTTTTGTAAATTAAAATATTAAATTGAATATTTAAATAAAATATAAATAGAACAGAAAATATTTTTTGCCTGTATTATTAGTATTAGCCTCAGAAAATTATAAGTAACTGTTTTTTATAGCAAAATTTGAGCATGATCTTCTTATTCGTTTCCTGAATGGAAACATAATATATCTCACTGCATTTAAGGCTGGTTGCTTTTTCGGTATTTTCTAACACAATTCTTTTTTTTTTTTTGTATTTGGAATGAAATGTAGTTGTGTATTTTATGGACATAGCGGCAAACTGTTAAAGGCGGTTATGGTGCGCGCACTCGCACATCATCACACACACACACAGGCTCAAAAACAAACAAAAACACACACATGCACGCACACACACACATACACACACCCACATGGACAGAGACATGTGATTAAAGGCAGGTTTGGGCGGCTGTGGAGCTGAGGTTAGTGCTGGGGGTGGACCCTGGCCATAGCTGAGGGATTCGGGGGCACGGGAGTGATGTGTAGCCGCCGTTTCATATTTTTTCCGCGGCTGATTTCGGGGGCAGATGCTGGTCTTCCCAGGCCGCCAAGCTTCCTCCCTGTCTGTGGGCTTTGTGTACAGAGGTCTGGCTGGGAGCCTGTCAGTAGTATATCACCCTGGTGCAGGCGGTAGGTTTGATATGTGACCAGTGTTGACCCATCAGTCCCTGCCCAACCACAGCCATTAATATGTGGTCTTGGCCCTATGCTTTCTCAGTCTGGCTCATAGCACAGAGATAACGTATCTGCTCAATGGAATATGGGATTAGGATATCCCAACACATTACTGCAGTGGCTCAATATTAATCCAAATGAAATTAACTCGATTATATTGGTCTCTATAATTTAAGGTATCTATCTGAATTACAAAACATAAGAGATATTAACAGTATATTCATAATTATTATGCATGGTAATTGTGTTAAATAGAAAGGTCTAATTTCGTTCTTCGCATTGTATGGAGCCAAAATATGGTTATTCATTTTTTGTAACAGAATCATGTTTTACATTCTGGCATATTTCGTGTTGATGACATGGAGAAGGAAAAATGCTTATCATTCAGCCTGCAAGCAGAAGAGGGCACTATCAGTCGCTGATGTATTTTCCCCATTCTCTCCCTCACCCCCGCTCTGTATCGTTCTGTCTCAACCCATCTCAATTCTTTGAGAAAAACTGTCCATGCATATTTCTGTCTTTACAGAGCACAATACCCAACAGAAATGTAGCATGTAATACGTTTCAACCTAGACTATATACATTGTTTAAGCAAAATACATTGTAAATATGTAATCTGTTTAAAAAAAAAAAAATGTACTTGTAATTTTTACTATGCGTTTAAAAGCTTGCTGTTTAATCAATTGATATACAGTTATGAAAACCAAAGACACGAATGCCATTATATGTGGGATGTTGTTGTCTTGCAGGCAGTGTGGATGTGTCACTGTGGTCGGGACATGCCACTGGTCAGAGCCGCTCCACCTTTCACCACCAACATGTACCATGCTCCCTCTCCCACCGTCCCTAAGATGCAGTTTGTGTCTGATTATTAATTCACATTTACAGAGAGCCTTAAACCGTGCCGCATAGAAGATCCTGAGTTGCAAAGGTGAATAACCGACCCACTGCCAGGACAACTCCATCCCCGCTGGCGCTACCGGCACCGGCTTCACCCCGTTCGACTTCCTCCTCTAAACGGACATTTCTGTTCTTCAGACACTTATCGTAAACACCGTGGTTCAGAATCCCTCGTATCCTCAGCATTTCCGCTTCTCTCAAAAGGATACTGTTATTTTTTTTTCTCCCCGCTTTGTTCTCCCAAAAGCTGTTCTCTCTTTTTTTTCTATATATTTTTTTTGGGTCAGATAAAAAGTATGGAAGTGAGAGCAGCGCCGTGATTGTTCGCCCTCCTCCCCAGCCCCATAATCAGAGCGGCCTAAACCCGAGCACTGCCTCTCTGCGGCCAGCCACCGTCTCCTCCGCAGGCAGGTCAGAAGAGTTCCTGTCACCCCCCGCTGGGTCTCCCTTCCTCCTCTGTTCCTCCTGCCTCTTTTTCCTGTTGCCATCCTGGGCTGGCCATGTTAGTGCAGGCTCCTGCTGTTTGGCGCTCCCCTGCCATAAATCTTCATATATGCTGGGAGGAAGGTGGAGGGTACAGACAACAATAAGCAGAGCTCCTCTCCATCAAAGGGTTATCTCGCCCCCGCAGGCACTCTGACAGGCTACTCTTCAGCCGGCTAGCACGGGCCTGGGTGCTGCGTTGCCCACAGGAGAGGGCTACAGGTTTGGAGACGGGAGATGGGATAGGGCTACAGGTTTGGAGACTTAGATAGGGCTACAGGTTTGGAGACTTAGATAGGGCTACAGGTTTGGAGACTTAGATGGGGCTGCTGGTTCGGACACTTAGATAGGGCTATAGGTTTGTATACAGACGGTGTATATAGTGTATTTTCTAAAGTGAGGAATCAAATGTCACTGTTTCACAGCTCATATCTGAACTGAACACATTGTGATAAAAATTTAGATTATAGTTTGTATATGCATATGATGTATGCATCAAAGCCCAACAAAGCTGAAAATGAGTTTGTGACAAGGGCTAGATCTTTCTTTCAAGGACTTGGATGTTAGTATATGGGGGGCTGAGAGGCAGGGTGCTTTTCTTCAGGGCTGCTTTAAGATGTCAGCGAGGAGTGCTCTAATGAATTGCCAACCCCAAATCTTGCAACTTAAAAAGGGGGAATGAGAGTAAACCTTTTGTTTATGTCACCTATCATCTTGAAATATTTACTATTCGCTGCCTCCCAGCTCCCTGTCTCCCTCCAGCATGATAAAAGGTTGCAGGCTCGCTGTCTTAACCCCTTCCTGCGTCGCCCCATCTCCAGCTGTAGCTCCACATTTTCCAGGAGCAGAGATCATAAAAACCTCTTCTTTTTTTTTTTTGCTGAAAACCTGCCGGCTCCATTTCATCCCGGCTCAGGAAGTGTTCAAGTTGGGAAGGGTCTTTTGGGAATTCTATGAGCATTTGACCAGGTGTTTGTGACACTTTCAATATTTTATTCCACTGTGTGTATCTGTAGTTGTGTGTTTTTTTGACTGTGCTGCTGAAATGGCAAACAATACATGCATGTCTTTTGTAGTGAGTGTATGTGTGTGTCTGAGCGTGTTTGTGAGTATGTGAGATACACTGTAAGAGATAGCGAGTGGGAGTGTGTTGTGTGCGCACAGTACATTGGTTTTAAAAACAGCAAAGAGGAAATGAAATTCATTGCCGAATGAGGTACGGGGGTATTTACTGTTACCCACTGTGTGTTTTCCTGAGTGTGAGAGGGAATACAATTCATGTGCAAAGGTGTGGGGAATAAAAACAGCCAAACCGGTACAGTATATGTTTCAGGATAGTGCCGGGATATGAAATGCCTGCGGTTGCCTTGCAGGACTGATACCTCTTAAACCCACCGTCTCCGCCTCTTTCCTTTCAACAAGGAAACATGTCCCCTAGCTAAGGTGCTCATACACTGCTTTTACATTCAGCATTTCAAGAGAAAACAAAACTGAGAGGAGTAGCAGCTAGATATTGGGATTTGTAAAGGGTGTAGTATGTGCTTTCTGAGGTAAAGCGGCTGCGTGCTAGCGCCCGGCTCCTCATCTCCCTCCCTGCACTGCGGAGGCTAGCTGCAGGGAACAGGTATTTCTGCGTCTCACCAATTCTCTACTGTAATATCAAGTAAAAACAATAACTTTTCAAATGCACTTCAGCCCAGGAACACTTCGACATAATGTTATTTTTAATATAATGCAATATTATTTATGCTGGGGGAATGCATATCAAAATGCAAAAGTTATCAAAAGTTGTTTTACATTGGTATTTAGACATGTTTTTAGTTACCTCTTTGTAGGGGGAGGCTAAGTCGGGGATTTCCCATTTGTATTTCATTTAAGAAATGTTTCCTTTGTTGAACTTACAAATGTGCATTCCAATAGGCGAGTCGACTGCTCTCGTTCAGGAGAGGGTTGATTATATGAGATCTTTTGACTTTGAAATCCTCGCCCTGCACCCAGTGTGTCTCTAATCAGATGCATATGAAAAGCAGGGCTCGCATGAAGATCTTGTGAAGTGGAAATAACAACATACATATAGAGATGTGGCACCCTGACTGAAACCCTATCTGCAGGGAAGGTAGTGAAGGAAGTGAGGGGGTCACTTAATTGGCCGTGGAGTGGAAAACATGCCATGTAGCTTTGCACTTTTTATGTGCATATTTATTTTTTTATGTTTCCTTTATTCTACACTTGGCTCAGTAATAATTCATACTTTGTTCATTTTTCCCCCTCTTTTCTCCTCGGTCTCTCTCACCCTCTCGTAAGGTGGGTTTGTTTCTCAGAGATTCTCTTTGTTTTGGGAGGGGACCGGGGAGTGTTTGCTCAGAGTCTGAGTAGGCCACTAGTCTACCGAGGCTACTTTAAAGTCCTGTCAATTTTCTTTTTTCTTTTCTGGGGAGGAGATGGGGGTTGGTTGGTTGGGGGTGGGGGTGGGGGGTTATGTCAGGAGGGCCGATCATAAATATTAGGAGCTGCAGGGAGACAAAGGTGCTAAAATGGAAAGGCTTGGCTGGACGAGGGGACCTGGCCATGTCATGTACCTCAGTCATTTTTCTTGTGCGCTTAGAACTCAGTCAGGGGTTTAATTGGAATTCAGACTTCAAAGAATCCCTTGGCCCGTCCAGCAACCCCCGTCCCCTCCTCCCGTTCCCCCGTTCCCCCGCTCCTCACCCTCCCATACCTCTCCTGACTGGTTCCACTCACACGTTCACACAGACCATGACCATTACAATATCACAGGGTGAATCACCACCATGCACAACCCCAAACTGAAATCGACTGGGCTCTTATTTACTCACAATGTCTCCGCGTGGCCTGCTTGAGCACACGTGCATGCTTTGTGCCTTTGTGTTGCACAATTCATGGACTTCTTCCCTGTTCTTGACATGTGTTTTTTCCATTTATACATGAAACCTCTGTTCCATCATTACATTTTTGGTTTTGGGAACAACTGCGTTGAACAGCTTTAAGCCGTCAGTAAACTAGATTTGGATGGATAAATATGTAATGAATTTGCATGTGATTTACAAATGTACTTAGCTGAAGGTATACCACCTTCATCCGGAAGTGCTATGCAAGAAAGATTTTAACAAAATGTAATAAATACAAATAATGAATGACACAAACCACAACTACCTAATTAATTATTTAAGTACTTTTTTTTATATATAAATATATATGTAAATAAACTATTGCTGATGGTCAAATCCATAACAAACCAATATGACGTAATTATTTGTCTTTATTTTCCCAATTGTTATGAATAACGGACACAACATATAGTTTAGTTGTATTCAGTGACAGTCAATCTGGCCAAGCAAATCACAACTATCCAAAGACATTCCAACCAAACGTATTTAGTCCTTCATTAACGGACCATCCCACCACCGTGACCATCAGAAAACGGAGGACATCTTGGTCAGGGTCAGTCAGCATAGCCCTGTTAAAAAACCCTTTGTTCTGAATGGTCACTTAGGATATCTGTACTACTGTACACTAACCGTGTCCACTCAGTCAGTACAATTAGGAGTAAGAATGACCAACACACTGAAAGCCTGAGCAACACACACTCTGATGTCCTAAAAGTTTTACATGCATCATCTTCGTCTTTAACACATTTTAATTGCCATTATCATGCAAATACAGAATGGCTCATTAAAGTGTATTCCATGTTGTATGAACAATGTCATTTGCTTTTGGCAGAGCCATGTGTACTGGGGGAGGGTTTATTCATGCACCACAGTGATGATTTTATTCCGTAATTGGGAAATTATGAATATGTAATGCATGCCACCGAAGAGAAGCAATAAAAACTAAAGTTTGATAAAGTTAAAGGCTGGTATTAAAGGTTAGAAAAACGGGTCTATTCTTGAATTAATATAGGAGCGTGGTTGATATGTAGTAATGTATTCGCCAGTGTAATTAAGGCCTGCTCTGCCTGCTCCCTTTGAGTTTTAGCAGGCCTTGTTAGCACGGTGGAGGAGACATTTCTGAAACCATACCTGGAAGTTAATATGTCTGAAAGATATAATTATAGGTAGGGAAAAGAGGACCTATTTTGAGAAGCCTAACAAATCACTTTTTTCCATTATACACGGTAAAGGTGTTAATGACACCTTGTCTTTTTGATTTTTCCCCTATGAATTATGAAACAGCTGTATCATTAGAACTACAGTTAATAGGTGAACTTCAAATAGCCAATCTGTAGAAGAAAGGTATGGGTATCCAATTTAAATAGTTCTTTCTTACTTAGAAAAGACCTCCTGTGATGTAACCAGTGTGAAAGCGTACGCTCCCAGATAAACCTGACGGAGAAACCCTGCCTATTTAAAACAAAGCCTCATCCTAACTCTGCAGGGAAGCTGTTGTGGGGTCCTCACTAAAACAAGGCCAAGCCCTGGGAAATCAGGAGCTGTTCAATGGAGATATTACGTTCTTCAAACGATTGAGATGTTGTTCATTTCCTTAGCAAACACAGGGAAATGAAAAGCCTTGCAATCTGTTGGTTGTATGTCAATAATAGGATTACATACTCTGTACTGTAATTACCAAACTCCAAGAGATGTACAGGCCATTAATGTTGTTTAGAGCAGATGGTTTCAGAACGGACTACAACAGATCAGGCGTTCAACCCATTGAGGAGACCGTTGCCTTGATCATTTGTGCAATCCATTAGCCGTGTGGTGATGGAGGTCATTGTTTTGGGTTCTAGATATATTGGCCTATTCGAGAATATCTGTGCAATTATGAGCCCCTTTATCATAGCAGGCTGCTCTTTAGATGCATGCTGGCTGATGGGTCTGAGGTGGAGGCCTCACTCGGAGCTGGTGGTGGTGATGGTGGCGAGGATGATGACTGATTGCTGTTTGAAAGAAAACAAAGATCTTTTCAATTCCCTCCCTCGTCTCCGAACACACAGGCAGTCTGGGAAAGGCGTGAGGGCTTTGGATGACTGATAGAGCTGCATAGCCAGAATGGCTTCTAATGGAGGTGTTAATGACCGCGTTGCTTAAAGGTTATGTCTTCTGAGTGGTGTTTTCACCCCACCCCCCCACCTCCTTCTTCAAATACCCACCTCCCATCCCCCCCCTCTCTCTTTCTTTCGTTCTCTATCTCTCTGCTTATATTGTTCTCTTATTATTCTCTCTCCCAGCGACGCTTCCCCGAGAGGCAGCGTCCGACAGATCAAGGGATGACAGAATGATAGGAGAGAGAGAGAGAGAGAGAGCGAGAGAGAGAGAGAGAGAGAGAGAGAGAGAGAGGTACAAAGGAAAGCGAGCTCCTAAATCAGAGAGCGAGGTCTCCCTGGAGCTGCCCAGCGGGGGGACACTGACTTAAAGGGACTGCAGCGTCTGAGCGAGGCTGGCACGGAGCACCTCTCACACGGGACCCCTGGCCCACTGGGAGCCGGGAGGAGGCTGCAGGGGCAGGGGGTAAAGGCAGCACATGCTCACACCCTCTTAACAAACAAACGCACCCACATACACAGGCATGCGTCCGCACTCACGAGCACACACACACACACACATATGAACTCCTCATTTCCATTAGCTTTTATCAAATATGAAAATACAGCGACCCCCGCTCCCCGCCGTGCAGCCAAAGACCAAAAACACAATGGAAATAGTGGAGAGAAAAGGCAGCAGCAAAAAGGGATATCTCTTTTTTTTACTAGTCTGGGGGGAAGGGTGCTGCCTGCTTTCATGATAATTACGCCTAAGCGTCCCGTTGTCACTGGGCACAGCAGTGGGTCTAATTTGGGAGCGGAGGTTGCACTTTGCGATTGGTGCTCCGGCAAACCGGCCCGCACCATTGTCACTTCCAGTGGAGACGGGGGACTGGATGGGGGCAGCCTTTGTGGAAGGGACTGGGAACAAGCGCGTGTCCTTCACCCGGACGCCCTCGTCCCAACAGCCACGTCGTGGGAAATCATCCGGAGCGACTTCATAAAGCCAGGATGAAATATTCAGGAACGAGGAGAAACATTACGAGTTTTAATTCAACTGGAATGGCGGCTCCACGCGGGCAGCGGGCACCTGGGATGAAGATTAGAGAGTGGGGGCTGACGCACGTCATCCGTCATGATGACCGCTGATGAGCGCTGTCTGTTCCCTTTTCATTGGAATTAATTACGTGAGAGGAAAGGGCATTTGTTAGAATCCCACTTATTCCAGAAAGTCTTTGTTCCTGATAATTTCACCTTGGAGATACTCTTTACAGGGAACGGGCCGGTTACACAGCACACTATTAATACATCCAATATTCTCTAAGATGGCACATCAATAGTAGCCTGCGCTCAGATGGAAAAAGGTGCAAAAAAGCTCACGCAGAAAGCCGCTTGCAGAATTTCACTTTATATTAAGCTGGCTGTGAACAAGACTGTAAGGCCAGTGAGCTGTTAGCCAATGATCTTTCCTAGCGATAGATGCCATTCATTCCTACATCAGATAGTTGATCCTTCCTTTGTAGTGTGCAGAGGTTTTGAGATGTGCATTGTTTTTGGACAGTTGGCTTTTGACAGCAGAGGTCTGGAAGGTTGGTGCCTGAGAGAGCGACGCCAAGCGAGAGAGGAAGGGAGGAGTGAGAGAGATGCGGAGAGAGGAAACTGCAGCGTTGGGGCACTGTGATCTGTTTCAAAAATGCCTGCAGGGGTCTACTGAAAACACAGATCCAGACTGCAGTTATACTCAAAACAACGCAGACACACTCGCTCACGCACGCGCACACACACACACACACACACAGACTCACACTCACACTCACACACACACGCATTGGCGTATCTCCCACCATCATCTGGCCTGATAACAAACTACAGAGTACAGAGGAGCAGAGAGGGGAGATGGGAGTAGAGCCGTAGCTCTCTCCCTACAAGCACAGAGGCCATCCTGCCACGGCAACACACAGCGCCTTCACCTGCCTGCCGCCCCCAGAGCAAACAGCATGGCCCCTTCTTTATCACTGTGGTCCTCCAAAGCCCCACGTTTGGGCTGGGCTCATATAAATGCTGTCGTTTATAAATGTCAAGAAGAATATTCTGCCGCACCGAATCTTTAAACTATAAATCTCTGCTGATCTCATCGCACCGATGGTGGTATTTAAACAACACCGACCGGCCCAGCAACCAACTGCGCGGGGCAATTATGTTTGTTTGGCCTTCTGTCAAAATGTTTTTAAAGGGTATGGTATTACCAACTTGGACAGGAAAAACTGGGTTCAGTCTTTTTTTATGCATCGTTTTCAAATAATTATCATAGGCCTTTTGGGCAAAAGAAAAAAGAAAACTAGCCAAAAGTCTATAGTTGTACCAATATATCTAGTAATAATTATATATATCAAAACCTCACGTTTGTATAATAATTCAGTTCAAATTAACCTAGCTCCTTTCTGTAAAATTAAATTAGTACCCGGTACCCGACCACTGGTCCATTAACTTTGCTCTCATGCTCGTATGTACATTACATGTAATGTGAATTATAATGTTTTTTATTTATTTAATAGACATCCACCTTTGTTTGGATTTTTTTCCTGGGTACTACTGGAGGACCCTTGTATGTGTGCTGTACCCCTCTGGACTGGGCCTTCCCGCTGGGTCTGTCAGTGTGACCGAGGGGCTCCTACGTGGTCCTCCTGTGATGCTGGGTGGTTAAGGGCTGTGTGCACCAGCAGGCCTCCTTGGAGAGGATTAGGCCCACAGCCTGAGAGCAGTAGACTGGAGGGAGGGAGGGAGGGGGGGGGGGGGGCAGGTTCCCCCGGCAGCCCGAGGACAGACCTGTTCCTCTGGAGGGCTTCCCTGCTCCCTGCTCCACTCCCTCCCCACACGCCACTGCACAGCAGGCCTTCCCACCGTCAGCCCTGAAGGGTGCGCCTTTCAGAGGCCGGATGCTAGCATGCTCTTTAAAATGCATTTAGTTCTGAACTACCAACAGATTGAATGGGAGCACAGCGCGTCTCGACCGCTTCCCTCCCGTTCCAGTGTCTCTGCCCTGCGTGCTGCTGCCCTGCTCTCTGTGGCGGCCGTGTGCTACCGTCGTCCTGACGACGCTCTGGGCAGAACGTGCACCGTAGATCAGCGCCGGGAAAGGATCCATGACAGTCCCACGGTCGGCACGGTTCAAAAGGGGAAGTGTAGCGTGCGCGGCGAGCGCCGGAGCCACAAACACACAGGGACCAGAGGGAGTAGTGTGTGTGCCAGGCCCCCTGCAGGGTGAGGCCTTGCGTTCCATAAAAGCCTTAATTGGCGTGTTAAACATCCGACAGTAATCACGTGCGGCGAGCCTGGAGAGGTCTGTAAACACCCTGTCGGTGGTGCTGCTCTCCTCCCTCTGCCTCCTCTCTCTCCTCCCTCCCTTTCCCCCTCGCTCTCTCCATCTATCAGCCTCTTTCTTTGGCGCGTTCGTTCTATTTTTCTCCCTTTCCCTCTCCTGACTCAGGGCACAGGCCTGCGCCAAAACAGAACCATGTGTTGGAGCAGAGGGGTGGAATGTGGATTGTGTTTTTTGTGTGTGCGCGGTTATAGTTAAGAGAGATTTCACAATGTTGGAATCATCCCACGTCTAAGAAAAAAGGAGACAAATATTTCTGCGTGGCCTAAATAGCTTTATGCAGCCCCACGGAGAACGGGTTGTTTGGATTCCAGTCTGGCTCCAGTGGATGAAATATGAACAGTATAGGTACGGCAGCAGCTGTTCACTCTTCTCCTCCTCCTTCTCTTTTTTTCTTCTTTAATCAATTCTGAACACACATCCTGGGGAGGGAGTTGTCATGGTCTCCTAGCTGACAGCCAATCCACACTGTATTGTTGTGAAAATGGAAAGTTAATTTGAGTGTGCTCGCCTCGCGTGAGGGACAAGGTCATTTGGAGGGCTTAGTGAAGGCGGCGGGCGGGGAGAGTCTGAAGGCGAGGGCTGTCTGCAGGCTGGTTCATCAACCTCCAACATCCCCCTCCGAGGGGCCACTGGGGACCTGATTGAAGATAGGACTGGGGCTAGGACCGGGACTAGGACTGGGACGTGGTAGTCTAGCTAGGGAGATCCATGCTTGTCCTCCATCTTGACCCAAAGACGATTTGACCGACACCCCATAATGAACAGGTGGGACATACCCTGTATAGAATTCTCTGTCTGTGCTATAATTAACGAAATGAATGTACTGTATGTCTCATGCTAGGTTCAGTCTGGGCCATTACTTGTGAGTCGAGTGCTTTCCAGTGCATACGCGGTAGGTATTTTATCGCTCTCTGAGATTGCTCTTTCCTTTGTGTTCTGGCTGTTTGCTGGGAGGTGAGAGGGTATCCTCTCCCCCCATTACGCACAGCCTCAGAATGCTGATGTCTGATGTAGATGCCCGTTGATAGTAGATGGTTATCACCGCAGCCGGCAGAGACGACTCCACTCCCGCTCTCTCCCACAGGGCAGAGGTGCTTAATATGGCGCCGATTGGAAGGCGCAGTGAGTCCCCTATGAAAGGCCCCCGTCTGCATAACCACGCTCCAACACTCACTCGCGTCTGATCAAGACTTAAGGGCGAGAAGTTTTGCCTCCTGACTTCATTTCCTTTGGTGGAAGGCGTCGGCAGTGTAATGGCGTCCCTCCCGTACGGTGATGGAGTGTCTCCAAAGTGTGGATGAAGTACCGGAGGTACATTTGTTCAATGAGGCGTCAAGAGTCCAGCTTTTCCTCGCGTGTGGAATGAATTGTTTTAAATAAGCTGTTGAGTGCATGGCAAAGCGCCGGCGCCTTTCTCTCTGCCTCTCTCTCCACCCCGGCCTCCTTCCCCTGGCTGGGTTGGACCCCCCGCTGGCCTGGTGCTGCTAGCAGCACGGGGCTTCAGTCACCACCTGGGCCATGATGTCATGCTGCCATTCAGGGTCCATTGTCCTCTAAATGGCAACATTAGCTGTTCCTCCTCGCTGAAAAGACTCAGTGACAGGAAACGCCAGAGAGAAGGTTTAGGCCTGTAGAAATTAGACTTTTAAAAAAGAGGCTGTTATTCTCCTCCACCAAGAATAAGCCCATGGAAATGCACTTAGCCGAAAGCCGTGCTCTGTAACTAATTTAGTGACGTCTCCCTTTAAACCTCTCTCTTGTACTGTCACTGACTTTTTGAGAGCTAATGTTTCCTGATTATTGAACCCCCAACCCCCCCCCCACCATACATTCTTTTTAGTGACACTAGTTATTTGTGAAATTCCCCAAGCTGCTTAGGATAAGTGACAAGGAGCAGTGGAAGCATGGGCTCCTTTGATACAAAGTGTTAGTGGGAACAGTCACACCCGCAAAATGAACCTGATGGCTTCCTGGGTGTGCTCAATATTCTGACAGCAGATGGATGGCTAGATACAAAGCAGCCTGATATTCCGGCATCTCCACATTTAAATGTCACTTTAAAAAGAAGAAGGAAAGGAAAACGAAGAGAGTCTTTGAGTGTGTTTCTGATGTAGACATTAGGAGGGGGGACTGTGCGAGTGGGAAGCCGCTCTGTGAATGGGGATGGTTGAAGGGTTAGGAGATGGAGGCGGTGAGGAAATGGAGAATAATGCAGGATTAGTTGATGGACAGCTTTAGCGAAGAGGGACGAGGCTCGCGCGTTACAGGACACTGTTCAATCAATCTGTGAAATGAATGAAACAGAGAAAGGTCATGGAGGAAGGGTTAGAAATTCTAAATAGATCTGGACCAGTATACAGTTAATGAACACTAGACACTGCACCCTGAAATATGGCTGTACCTCTCCACAGTAAATCATTGTATCGCTCACCAGTGTTTTTAAGACTCTTGTTCAATTAGTTTGTGGCACCAGACTGCCGGGTGCACAACAAAGGCTAGGATCCCTTTGTGTTGATTACATGTGGAACCAACGTGCTCCAATACGCCGTATAATACCAAGCCACAGATGTTTGTTTGCGTGTATCTATATTCTCTCTCAGACTGCCTATTGAAGTGTGTGCAGGACCTGCCCTGTTTCACATATGGCCAAGTGGAGGCAGCATTCTCCACTCACTGCAACACCCTCATTTCAAAAGCACCTTTACAGCACACAACCTAGCAACTCCAAATCTTAGTTTATCACATCCTTCACATTCAAATAGAAAAGAGAAATGCTGTAAGCACATTTTTATTGCAATTCAGAGGTCGGATATCATGAGGTGTGTTGATGTTAATTAATTTGTTCATGTCTGTATGACTTTGCCCTAGATATCAAATGAGTATTACTGATGTAAATCGTTGCACTGGCATTGTTGTAGTTTTAATTGATGGAATGTCTGTATATAATTGGAATAACAGTTAACTGAGCATTGTGGAAAAGTAAGCCAATCATATTAATTATCATGTTTTAATTTGGCTTTTATATTTAGAAATTTAGTTTTTTTTTTTTTTATGAGTTGTCCATTTTTAATTGCTAATAATTCTCAATTTACTTGCATTTTATGCATTAGTTTGGTCAGTTGGAATTAAATGCAGCCTTCCAAACACACACACACACACACACAGACACACACAGACACACACACACAAACTGCTTTGTGGACATGCCATTGGTTAAGTACTTCCACAGAGTGAGTGAACTGAAGTACTGTATCGAATGTTACATTTGGAACAGGAGTCGAAGTCTTACGCTAAGCAGTGCGGGAAAACAAGCCAAAGGAGTCACCAGCCATGAAATCTCTGTCGACCAACACGCTTTGAGTGAATTGCGGTAAAGAGGAACAAGTGTTTCCACTGCACTGTGACCAGTCTTCCATACACACTGACCTTATGGGGAGAAAAATCAATTGGCTCTTCAAAGTCACATGCATTCAGCTTTCATGGCCTGTTAATGTTGGAACTCGATGCCCTTAAAATTATACAAGGCATAGTATGTTTATTAGGATTAATGATATTAAGTTTTCAATATTTTATCACTGCTGATGCTTTTAATGACATAAGTCAGATTCAGTGTAAAGGTGTAGCAGTTTATGTGCAATTGCTGTAATGATTCTTTGTTATTTGACTGGCTTTCAGGGAGATTTATTTGCGTTGTTTGTAATATGGTTATTATTTTTGCATGGTTTCAAATATTCACTTGGTTATTGCAGTCAATTGCCTTGGCATGCTATTTCCCTCCATTGACACACTTCTCTTTTATGAAGAATCACATCAGATATTTCTAGATTGCTGCAGCCTCTGCTTTGTGTTTTTTTTGTTTGGGGTGCTTGCATTGTGCTGCAGGATGACAGCACTGATGGTCTCCTGCCCATCCAGACAACACACACACACACACACACACACACACAGCCGGAGCCCCTATAGATATTATTGCGTCCTGTTTATTGTTTGTTCCAAGGGGTGGGGTAGCTGGCCAGCAGAAGCCTGCTGCCGTGGAGGCATCAGTGAGGGCCAGCAGCACTGCCCCCCCCCCACCCCCCACCCCCACCCCTTCTCCTATCCATTGTCCTTCCTCCAAGCTGCATTTGAACTTAATATTCCATGAAATAAGGCGGCCCATCAAGCCATTGAAATCGTGTCATGTTAATAGAAGAAGCAAAATTCTCCTGGCTCACCCCTTCCCTCGACGTGCCTCATTCTCCACCCCTCTCTGCCTTTTTTTCTGTCCCTCAGCCATGAACACATTGGGAAACCACACTGTGTTATATTATTTCTGCACCCATAAAAATTCTTTATCCCTTTCTCCTTTATTATTAGGCCTCCTCCTGAGTGGCTCCTTTCAGAGAGGGGCGACAGCAGCAATTCACCTCCTAATAGGATGTTGGTTTTAGAGCACAATGCGTCCAGGCACTCTTCTTCTCTCCTTGTTTTTTAGCATTCTTTTCTTTCACATTTTGGCTTCCTTTTTCTATTTCTTGCTTTTCGTGCCCCCCCCCTTCTGTCTATCTCTCTCTCTCTTTGTCTTTCTTTCTTTCTTTCTCTCTCTTTATCTATAGCACGCACACACACGCACGCACGCACGCACGCACGCACACACACGCCAGTATGCCCAGGCTCTGGATGTCACATGATGGCGTGTATCATCTGCAGCTCTCCACACTAGGTACCAGCAGCCTAGTGGGGCCTCCTCTGTAGTAGAGAAGCCTGTGTCACCTGTGTGCTCCCCGCCCAGAGGCCCCCAGGGTCTACCCCCTCAGTGCGGCCTCCCCCAGGACCTCACTCGGCCTGTACGGCGGCTGCCATCGGGACACCTGAGGAGAGAAAAGGATTGTGAGGCTGAGGGGGAGAGAGGGAGAGGGGGAGAGAGGGAGAGCGTGGCAGACTGTCTGGTAGCCGAGGCTGGGGAGGGTTTCCAGACAGTCTGCTCCCTAAGTGAGCTTTCTCCTCTTTCATTGAGTCCTCCTTTTTACTGGAAAGACAGAGGCTCTTTTACCGCCTTGTCTGACTCCAAGCAGCTGGGATATGTAGTCAGCTGCTACCGTAGCTAGCCCAACCACTGCTACAGCATAAAGAAATGGTACTGTGATGTTTCACAATATCATTGACAGTCTAAAAAGCCTAAACCTATACATCCTATGATTATCTTTTTTTTTTAACCTTGGCACATGCAATGCTTATCAGTATGACTGCTGGCTACTATGGCACATTGTGGCTTTATATAAATTGCATTTGGGAATGTGCATCTGGATGAACGTGACAGGATGTGTAGGTTGGGCTCGAGGCGATGTTGGGGTCTGACTAGGAGTTTACCTCTCTATGTCGGCCAAGCCCCTCTCTCCACCTCTCACCAAAGAAAAGAACAATTAGGCCAAATGCTTGACTGATTAAATAGCTCCAACAAATTGTGGTTTTACACAAATGGGGAAAATAACTGCAGCCGAGTTAAGAACAAGGCATAAAGAAAATATAATCAGTGGTCTCAATATAGTGATTTCTGAAGGGGAAATTATGACTGTAGTGCCATTGAAGGCTAATTTTGAAATAATTACATGGGCTGTTCTCATGACAGTTGGGAATAATTTGGTAATTGCCTCCGTGTTCCATAATTTCGTCAAATGATTGTCATTATGTGTGTATAATCATATTTCTGGCGGTCAAATGGCATTGAGGAATTTATCAGAGCAGCAGTAGTTTGTATGTCTCCCTTTGTGTGTACCTGTGTGTGTGTGTGTGTGTGTGTGTGTGTGTGTGTGTGTTTATGAGAGCAGTACCACTAGGATTAGAAACCAGAGACCCGTCCCCAGCAAAGGCCGAGCTGCTTGGAGATGAAAAGCGGCTCCTCTGTTCCCCAGCGGTGCTGATCTGCGGGCCCCAGTCTATGGAGTCCTTATTAAGGTCTGTCTCAGGGCCCTGCCACCATCACAGCCACCGCAGGCTCTTCACCTGCTCCTGACCAGGGAAAGGGCTCGCCTTTTTATCAGGAGAGAAAGCACAAACGTCCTTTGCGATCCGCAGACGGGCGCGTGTCACCCCCGCCGCTCCGCTGGCCTCCCCAGGCGCTGTCTGAGTGGGCCGTCTCTTTCCCCAGGCTCGGGTACCTTGTGCGTGTGCTCCGGGCCTCGCTCCGCATTCCTGGCATTCTGAGCCGGCAGCCCACGGTTCCAGGCTCAGTGGGAGGGTTTCTAGCTGGGACGACTGCATCACACGAACGCTGCCCCACACCCATCTCTTCCGTGTCCCCCCCCCCCCCCCACCGTCACACACATATAGACTGGGCTGGTGTTGAAGACGGAGCTGGAGAGCTTACGGTAGGTGTTTGTACTACCTCGAGCATAAACATGTGGGGCAACTTGGTCTCAGCTTGGTATTGTGTTTGGATTGCAGTGCGCATAAACTCGTTGCCCCCTTCCATGTGGCGCCTTAACGACATGGGAATGTAGTCTTTTCACTTGGTTGTTTTTGTGGTTCTCCAAAACTAAAGGCTTGGCAAGTAACTCTCCGGCGGTAACTCTCCAATGAAAAGTGTGCAGGCAGGAGATGTGGACAGGGGGAGGTGGGGGTTAGAGGGAGTATGCTGATTTATAGCCAGGCCACAGAGCAGAGGCCTGAAGGTGCGGCGGCAGTGCTTCAAATAGAGATTGCCGGTGGCCTCTGGTGGGATCGGCGACCCAAGGTGATGCTCCCTGTGATTTATACCCCGGCCACCCTCCCCATCTCTGCTGCTGCTGCCCAGGCCAGGCAGGCCAGCCCAGGCTGGGGTCCTACAGGGGGCTAGGCCAAGCAACACAGGGTCCTGGTCCTGGAGCCCCCGGCCACCCTGGGCGAGGGAGAAGACGCTCAGCCCGGGACCTCTACCCTGGCCGGGTCAGAGGTGGATGCCAGGCCGCTAGACTTCTTACTTCTGTCCTCATCCACTGCTACTCTGTTGGTGGAGTTAGAGGAAAGTGTTAGTTGGTTAGTTATTTAGTTTGTGGGCACAATATACATCCAATTATCCCTGTGGATTGTTTTATAGCGCTAAGCTGTACATAGGGGGGTCTAATCATTTAGCTTTCTTCATCTGCCTGTCACACACTCTTCCTTAGTCACATACTCAGACCGCTGTCACATAAACACCGTCATAAGGACACACACACACACACACACACACACACACTGTCTTTCACCATTCCGATTCAATATACAGTGTGTGTGTGTGTGTGTGTGTGTGTGTGTGTGTGCTCTCTGCGCCCCACAGCTGTCTGAAGCTGAGGCTGGCTAATGAGGAAATGTCTTCTCAGTTGACTGGCCTCGATGCCAGAGGAAAACCTGCAGAATCAGCCCTACAGCTTCATCTGTCCTGTGTGCGTGTGTTTGGTGTGTGTCTGTAAGGAAAAGGATGTGTGTGTGTGTGTGTGTGTGTGTGTGTGAACGCTCTGCTCCACTCTTAACATATTTCACCGCATGGGACTGGCGCTGACATCCCCCATGCCCCGGGATCCTTCAGGAGCAGATTTACAGTGATTTTCAGTGCAATTATACCTGCCAGTTCTGACTGGTAGAGTTGCCCTCCTCGCCACTCATGTCTTCATGCTGCACAGCTGACCCAGTGCTAATGCTGACGGAGGCGGGTAGTGCTTGAGCCCTGGACCAGGGCTGCTGGGGGCTGCTGGGGGCTGGTAGGGGCTGCTAGGGGCTGCTAGGGGCTGGTAGGGGCTGGTAGGGGCTGGGGCTGCTGTCAACGAAGCCAGCGAGGCAGCCTCGTCTCGGGCTCCAGCCAACCACAGTGGGGCTTGGTGGTGGGTTGCTGCATGGCGTCCAGGATGCGATGCCATTCACAGCTAGAGGGAGGTGATAATGAGCTCCTAGGCCGAGTGTCTGTCACCAGTGGGCTCTGTCCTTGTTGTGTGCTCGCTGGCCCAATTGGAGGGTCCTTGTATGGAGGTGCAAATCATAGTATTAGCACTGGGGCAGTTGGTGACCTCATCATAACCCCCCCTCCCCCCTTCAGCCTCTCTTCCAGTAACCCCCGTCCTCATCCCACCCTATTCTGAAACAAAGAAGCATCTTACTAGGGATAGACCAAACTATGGTTTACGGTTTTTAATTCATTTTTTATAATATTTTGTATGATTCTCTTCTTCCCAGATAATATATTAAATACGTGAAATATTGATTTGTCTTCGAAGCACTCGGACAGCATCAACGATTCAATAGAACAGTGTTTTATGGTCTGCGTCTGTGCCATCCCCCCTGACCCTGACCCCTGGTGACCTTTGCCATTGACAATGAGCTTTAACCCCCGTCTGTCTGGGCCAGCAACAGCCTCAGCAGCCGCATAGATCAGTGTCTGCGTCACCACGCGGGCCCAGCCAGACTCTGGCCCAGATAATGAGAGATGCCCCCCCCCCACCAGACACACCATAGAGCCCCCTCCCCCCAAAGCTCTGCTGGATGGCTGAGAGTCTATCAGAGGAGAGGTCCTTAAGAACGGTCGGATCCCTTATGAGAGCCACAGTGCCCTCACAAACCCCACTCTCCACCCCAAACAGGAGAACTCTGACTGATTCTGCCTGCCAGAAGACAGACACGTCACCCTGAATTCAAAGATGATTCACGTTGGCTCCGCTGTGGTACTTGTACCTGCAGGGGTAAAGGGGGTTTGGACAGGGTCTGGGTTGTTAGGGAGACGGCTACTGGACTGTCTGGGGCGGAGTGGACACTGACGACAGGCGGTTGGATTTGTTGATGGGGGTGGACATGGCAGGTGCAGCTTCCACCAGGGACAGCTAGGATAGACACATGTAGCATTGTGTGGAGGCAGCCTAGCTTACTGACCGGGATCTACACCCGCGTACACACACACACACACACACACACACACATCTTAATGTTCCCACTACACGTTAGCAAACAGAGACCAGATGATGATGGGGATGGAAGGAGCTAGAGGCCGTAGGGACGGGCAAAGTAGGTGTGTGTATGCTTATAAGGGTGTGTGTGTGTGTGTGTGTGCACTCAGACTGCGGTGTGCGTGGCCTAGTGCTCTAATCACCCATGGAGGTTAGCGCTGCTGCTGTCACTGTGTCCGTGGCCAGTGTAATCGTTGTAAGGGCCTCTTCCCTCATCTCTCCATTAGCGTCAGCAGTCTCTGGCCACACAGACAGAATCAGTCTAATTGATGCACAGGAGCATATTTGTCAACAGGAAATAGACCCAGCTGGCTTCCCCTCTCTCTGCTGGGGGGCGGTGTGTCACTCGCTGGAGACGCGGAGTGGGGCGGGGGTTGGCGGAGCGGGGGGGGGTCATGTGACCCATATAGCCCCGCTGATCTCATTTCACCTGAACCAGATCAGCTGCCTGCCACTCACCCCGCGATTGAATTAGTGGGATTGGAAATGATTGGCAGTCCGAGGTTTCTGATGTGATTGTTGGGTGTAGGACTTAGGGTGAGGATGGCCTCATCTTTGGGCCGAGCAGAAGGTGATAGATAAGGTGTTAGTGGTAATGGGGTGGAGGAGCCTGTGTTCATCACTGATCTGCTCCTGGGGTCAGGAAGTGACCAGATACCGACTCACTCGACTCTACTGGACACCACACACACACACACACACACACACACACACAGACAGACAGACAGACAGACAGACGGTGTGATGGGTAGATAGGTGCCGGTGTGGTCAGTGGTGCTGTGCTGTGCGTGGCGCGGTGCTGACCCCCACTGAGCCACCCCTGGGCCTGATAAATAATGGAGGCTGGCAGGGAGAGGCTTTCTCCTGTCGCTCTGCGCCATCACGTCCAAACACCGGAGGTTGACGACTCAGCGGCGCCGTGTCCATTATCTGGAGCGGACAGCGCCGGTGGAGTAGCCTCCGTCCTGTGGAGGGGGCCGGGTGCGTGTTAAAGTGCGGCGCGGCGGCGTCCCCAGGCGCCTGTATGACAGCTCCCCTGCACCCGCCGCCGACCTCCCCCCCCCCTCCCCTCCCCTCCCCCCACTCCGTGCCCTTTCTAGTCACAAGCCAGGCGAAGGAGAAAAGGAGCCGACGCCCTCATCCATATTCATAGGCGCCTCGGCTGAATGTCATGTTTACCTGTCAAGGTCGTGATTAGGATGAACTGTGATCAGGTATGTTATTGAACCCCCCACGCGCCCGCCTGTCCCACCCCTCTGCCTCTGTCACCCTCCCCGGGCTCTCAGGGGGAACAGCGTCAACAAAACCATTCCACAGTAGAGCCTTTGATTTCCCCGCGCTGCGTCACTACGTAGCCTAATATCTGCTGGCGTTACAGCGGTAGCACATCATGAATTCTGATAAATTAAAGGTTTTATTGTTCCGCTGCCACGGCTGTCCTTGATCAGGATGCCAATTACGGGGGGTAATTTTCCCTCTCTCCCTCTTTTTTCCCCTCTGTAAGATCTCCACAAAGGGAAGTTTTGGCAGTGTGGGGGGCGTTGACACGTGGGTGACAGATTCTTTTTTAATTCTTCTCTTTTTTTTTTTTTTCCGTGAGCATCGCTTCTGCATTCTCATTGTCTCCCAGCCCCTCTCTCCTGCTCCGGCTTTAAGAGAAGAAGAGAAGGAGGAGGGAAAAAAATCTGTTGACTCAATTGAAGATGTCACCCAGGAATCTTTAACCTGAATAGAAGCGTTTTGACTTTCCTTATAAGAAATGACAGATGAGGACACAGTCTGTCTTCATCTCCCTAGATGTACACAGACAAGTGCGCCTCTCCCTAACTAGTGCATGGCTAAAAATAAGTAAATAAAACAAACTAACATGCTGGGGGGCAGATGAAGGGAGGGAGGGAGGGAGCGGGGGGCCTCTTGCTTTTTCATAAACAATATATGAGGTGCTTTTTGCAAGTCAAATCCGTAAAGATTCACTGCCGGCTCGCCTTTCAGGGCCTTTTAAGGAGCGAGATTGCATGCAAAAGGAAATGGCAAGGAGAAATTGAAGAGGGGACAGAGCAGAGAGAGGTGAGGGGGGAGTTCATAAACAGAAAAACATCGCATTAAGGAGATAACGGCTGACATGAAGATTGCAGACCTTTGCCCCCCTCCTCACCACCACCACCATGCTGTGAGAGGAGCCTGCTCCCTGAAGTAGCCCCGAGATGTTTGTTTGCCTAAACTCCCGTTCTGAGCGTGCTTGTACGGCTGCGTTCCCGTGGCGTGGCGGTTGCTTTTCTTGGCTCTCACGGAAGCACCTAGAATCTGCCTGAAGCCGTGCCTCCCGGCCCACGCTGACCGGTAATTAAAGCCTCTGCCCATTCCCCCATCCCCTATTATGGCGCTCGCCGTTGTCGGGGCTAAGATGCTTTTTGACTGCCAGTTGTGCAGTGACCTGTGCGCGTCAAGCCCTCCTCTCCTCATTGGGTTGTCTTCTGTCCACACTAATGGCCATAGGGGGCTGAGCCCCGGCTTCACCTGACCACCACTCACCAAGCCCGCTGTACGGAGCCGACAGGCGGAACGGAAATCACATTAACCCACCCCCAACCCAAAGCAGAACACACAAATGCGGAGTGAACAGGGCGCGCCGCGGATTGGGGCCTGATTCCCTCCTCTATCAGTGGTGGGTGTCAGTTTAGCTCAGCCTTGTTTACGGACGTTGTCATAAGAGCCGCCTGCCACCCACACCTTGGTCCTGAGGGCAGGAGGCACAGGCCTCTGTCTGAGCACTAGTCACCGAGGTGACGCCACGCGCCGACCCCTCCGCCGTCTGCATAACAAGGAGGCTGCAGACAGGCGGATCACCATCCCCACCCTGATTAGCGGGATATTGCTCTAATAAACAGTTCAAGCTCCAGGGTTAATGATCTGACGGGCGGGTGGAGGATGGAGGCTTTGGATTGGAGTGCAGTCGGTTTTCTTTCCCCGCTCCGTGTTAAAAGCTCATCATCAATTATTAGCGCCACTCCAGAGATGTCTTATAGACCCGTCTTTTACTCAAAGTGACCTTGCCACCGTCGCTTCAGATTCCTGTGAAAGTAGTATTGAACCGTTGCTGGAGGGGAGGGAGGGTGGTGGTCCTATTTTATCCGGAGGAATGTGATGGAGGTGTGGGTTGTTTCGCGGCGCCAAGGCCGGTCCACGGCTGCTCATTTTCAATTTCCCTGCCGTGATCAGCGGGGAATCTCATTTTCCCTCCCGTCTCACCGCCGGCTGTCGACGGACGCGGAGGAGCGCTTTCATTTGCCGACACTTAGAGGTAGCTTCGGGCCACGCGCCACACGCCTGTGGACGTGGGAGGGTTTTGTCACAATTAAAGAGGCCGTGGCGTTGTGCCAGTTCATACTGGGCCAGCCCTCCAAACACCCCCCCATTCAGAGGCTCTACTTTCACCTGTGTGTCTCTGTACATCAGCCGCGTGGCTCACCAGAGGCTACGGTGTGTATGTCACATGACCCACATGCTGAGGGCCACCAAACAAAGCCCTCACACGGCCTGGTCCTCACAGGAATCCAAGCCACGGCAGGCAGGCAGGCAGGCAGGCAGGCAGACAGGCAGGCAACTCACCGCCTGCCTTTAGGGTGACTGGAAAGGAATCGAAGGTGAATTAAAGCTAAATTAGCTATCACAGCCGTCATCTGGTGGCATGCCATTTCTTTAGCGTTTCCTTACAGCTTGTGGTTGATTTGGTAGAAGGTGGACGGCTGCCTCCCTCCATCCCCGCCGTCTTTCATCTGCGTGTGGAGCTCTGTGTCCAGGAGGCATCTAGACCCATTTCTTTTCTACCCTTCATACTGCACCTCATCATCCACTCCCTCCACCTTCCCAATGCTATGGAGAATAAATCGACCGACGCTCCCCGCCCGCTCCCCGGCCCGGCAGAGGAAGAGGAAGAGGAAGGGGGGGGGGAGTGTTGAGCAGCCCGGGCAGTTGGTTGTTTTTTTATTTAATGTGTTTCCACTTCCATGTCATATTTTCTCTCTTTAATTGATGCCCGGGCCGAGGCTGGTGCCCAGTGCACCATTGAGAGAGGGATGCTTCCTCCAAACAGGCCCTTATCCTGCCCTAATAGGCCGGCCGCTCCTCTGAGGCCCTCAGCTGTGGCAGGCCACTGCTGCCTCACTGCACCTCCGCTTTTAACCGCTGCCGTGTAGCCCATTAGTTTTCTCTCCAGGCCTCACTATTCCCCATGCTCATCCCTCTGCCACCACCCACCAGCCCCATCCTCCCCTGGCCCTGCAGCCTCCACATCACCATCCTTCACCTTCCCCAGACCCCCCCCACCACCACCTTTCCTCCGCTGCTTCCCCCGCCTTTCATCAGCTGGAATACGGAGGATGCTTTCCCAGTAAACATTTTTCATCTCATTTTTTCCCTGTATGAGTAAAAAGCTGTGGTGGCCCTCCCCAGTCCTGGGCCTGTCGGGGTAATTTGTGTGTTTTGGAGGGAGCAGAGACCCCGGCTCACCCATCACTCCCTGTCCCTGGCCCTGGGCCTCGCTGCAGCCCCACTGCCGAGGGTGGACTCGGCAAAAAGTGTGTTTGTGTGTTTGTGTTTTTGCCTCTGTCTGGCCCCTTTGTTAGAGTAGAGGTATATAGCGATTATTTGTTTTGCTGTTGTGTTTTGGTGTGGCTTGTGCTTGTGTGAGGCCCAGCAGTGTTCCAGGGCTGTGTTCACCAATGCCAGCCTCCTCCCCTGGTCAGCCAGCCTCCTACAGCCTCACCCTGGTACAGCTAAAGCCTGTTGGGGATCGCGCTGAACACAAAGGGCCATGCCCGGAGCAGTGGTCGGGCCTCACATTGATAGTTCGGCAAAGCAGTTTGTTCTACCAAATTTAACAATGATATATCATTATCCCAACTTTGGGGGAAATCCATAAAATCAATGTGGCCGCCAGCGGAGGGGGATTAGTATTACTAACATGCTGGGAGGGTGTGAAAGCACCTGGGTATGGATCCCAGTCGCGACGCGGATCAATGGCATTTGTGGACGCTAAGCTCAATAACAAGCCTTCTGTAGAACTGGTAAGAAGAAGAAAGAAATAGATGTGAAAAGCAAATTTGTCGAGAGAGGAAATAATATCCTGTACGCCGCAAGCTGAACATGAGCTGCTGGAGCCGCTGGCGGGAGACTAGGGGAGTAGAGGGGAGGGCCAGGAATAGATTCCTCTGCTGCACTGATAGAGACACAAACCAAGGCATCGTTATTGATATCCTTACATCATTGGTATTGGCAGACAAGGGGGGGTGAGGAATGTAAAATACATGGATTTGAAGTGGCGAGAGGTACAGCCCTATAGTGGAGGGTGAATGAGATTGATCTTGAAATGGTGTGTTTAAAATACCAAGAAGTCGAATCCGTCCCAGCCTTTGGGGTTATTGGAAAAGAATACATTTGTGGCATGCGCCCTTCTTTTTTATCAAAGGAGTGATTCCCTTCAAAGTGCCAATATTCATTGGCATCCCCTCGGAGCAGGGCTTTGGTGGCTGAGGTGATAGGGGAAGGGTGGACGGCTCGGTTTGCATGCCAGCTGCATGGGAGGAGAGGAGAGGAGAGGAGAGGAGAGGAGAGGAGAGGAGAGAAGAGGAGAGGCAAGAGGTGAGGCAAAGACGCGGTAATTGGATCTGTAAAAGTCAAATTTCCTGTTTGGTGCCGAAGTCCTGACAAGATGACAAAGGATGCTGTCTTTAGAGAATGGAGATGTTTGGCCATAGGGATAACATTCATCGCCAGGGGAATGACAGGCCCAGGGAAAGTACATATTTCCTTCAGCAGTGAACAAGAGGCTCTGAAATGAGCGTGCTCAGTGTGTTCCCCTGCTAGTGTTTAGACCGGCGGGCCAAACAGCCTTTTAAAATGCTCCTCTTTTTGATGCAAGCCATCACCTTTTTCTCCTTACATTTGGATTGTGTTGATTTAGATGGAAAGGTGGTGAGCACAGTGTCCAGAGGCGGCCGCCACAGAACCAGAGCCGCATGCTTGATTTCATTAGATTTTCTGGCACTATATCTAAAAGGTATTTTCATATTGAAAAGTCTTTTTATATTGTGTTTTCCTCAGACTCACTCAAGAAATTTGCGGTATTCAAAATTGAGCAAGCAATCTTTTTGGATGCGACGGGGAGTTCAATAAATCCTAACCTGTGTTATATTTCCCATAAAGATTTAAAATGTGAAAGTAGTTGAATCATGCCGTGTGAGTGCTGCGTCTTTAATAGGGAGACAAAAGCAGCAGTATAATATTATTCCTTATAATATGCATCTGCAGAACATGGATCACACAAATATCTCCAGAAACCTTGCCATGGTTTTCGTCCGTCAACTTAATGAGGCAGGTAAACATTTTGTTTACCAAAATGCTAATTACAGTTTTTATATATAAATATAAATATTTCCATGTTTGTGTCTCACTGTTTGGCTCTTATTTGGAAATGAAATACATTTCTCCCATCAGTCAAGTCAACCAGGGCCTTTATTGCTCTGTCACTGTTGTTCTGTCTTATCGGTGTGGAGCTAGTTGCTGTACAATTGCAGATTCAAACCTTGACCGGCCCCCGTTTCACAACTAACAGTAAAGGAACAGGGAAAGGTAGCAAGTGGGCTGTGGTCCAACAAGTCCACTGTCCTGAGAAGGCAGCAAGGCCATCTCTGCAGCTGGCTGAGGATAAACCCAGTGGAGCACCACGGCCCATTGGACTGGAGGACAATACAGCAGTGAGAAAGAGACAGAGACTGATTGCTCTGGAAGAAGTGAGAGGCACAGCTTGGAGGGACAAAGTGAAAGCCAGATGAGATGTGATGGCAGAAGAGAGAGAGTGTGAAAAAATAGGAGCAAAACACACACAGAGTTTCTAATGAGAGTCCTAACCACTTTGAATGGGGGCCAGTCTTTTCACCCCTGTTTTGACAGAGATGAGAGATAGAGGGAGAGAGACAAGAAAAAAGGGGACATAATTAAACAGCTTAATGAGTTTGTGGGTCTTTTGTAAGCACAGACGGTTTTTTTAAGGAAGCCTAGCGTTTTATGGGAGAAAATCTTCTCTTTCAGCGCTGTCAAAGAAGTTTCTGGCGGAGCAGTTATCACAGCATGTCAAATTGCTCCAACTCGAGAAATAATTTGGATTTTTTTCAGCTCACAGAGTGCTGCGAAACAAAAGGCCCCCCCCTGGTCTAATTTGCCTTGGTAGGGTCCCTCTGGGTGGGGGGTCCGCATGGACAGAGAGGGCCCTGTCTCCTCGCCAGAGTATTAAGGGCTGGGGAAGGTGGGGGTGAGACGAGGGTGTTGGGGGGGTGAAAGAGCCTGCTAGCAATTTTACCCAAAATGCTGCAATTGTCCCCGAGATTGAACAGTTCGGTGCGGCGGCACTCATTTTCCCCCTCTTCATTATCTTCCCGTATTTACTTATCTTTGTCTCAAACGGGGAAGAAATCTAAGTGTTAAAAGGGGCCCTTTCATGTGGAGAGAGGTTTTTAACGGAGCACTCTGCTCCGCAATGGTTGAGTTAAACTCAACTACGGTGATGTTATGAAGACAGTATGAATAGCAAATGAGTACTTTTCTACTTTCATTGGTATTATACACCAAATTAGATCCTTGATTTCGTCAAATCACTTTCCCTCGGGCCCCCGTATAATGCCTTTTTTTGGGATGAGATGTGCAATTTTGTGGTGTCAAATTAGCACCAGGAAAATTACACTGTTACTCAGAGAGATGGGGGAACAGTTACATACCATTTTTTACATCCTGCGCCATAGGATTTGATGATTTTATTTTTCTTGGAAAATAAATCCCCTCATAAATGATGCATCATTGGCGAGAGATCATCTGACAAGAAATAATAAAACAGTAGAGCAGTGGCAGATTTACATTCTAATAAATACAGACAAAGGAACTTCATATGAAAAACACATTTTTCTTCCCTGTTTACAATGAAATAAAAAACCTAATTGGCATTGTCCCCCTTAATGAGTGTCAAAGCTGATATGTATCTTTTCTTAATACAGCTAGTATTTCCCTCTGTGTCTATCAGGGACATAAACACACACACTTCTGGCAGATTCTGTCTGACCTGACTGCCTGAATGACAACCAGTACAACATACCGTATCACCATATCAGACGTTACAATGTCTTATGGTGGCCCTGTCCAGGTGGAACGATGCAGCTTAGTCTGATATTGTTAACCCAGTCATCACATATGGTGTTCCTGGCCAACTGGACAGTGACAGCGGTGCCGGTTCTAACTGTTTGTCAGCGGTTAGCTGCAGAACGACTGTACACAGACCATTCTGTCAGCAGGGTACTGTTCAAAAATGTTTTGTGCATAATAATAATGTTCTCAATATTCTCAGTGGAGGATATAAAGTGGTATTTTCCATGATGATGAAAACCGTCAGCAAAGCTGCATGGACTGCATTGGGCCAGAGGCCTTGCATTCATTACAGTATCTAGGGACCTGTGGTTAGACAGGAGTTCAGGAGGACCGGCCCAGGTAGGAGCGGAACAACTCCAGTTGTCAGCCTAGGCCTGTGTGATTGAGCACCTTCTCCAAAAGGCACTTTCTCACAGCCCGCCCAGTGTCATTCATCCAGCTCTCCAGTGGTGGGTCTGAATGGTGAGGGGCGGGGGGGGAATATCAAACAATTAGATCCCCTTCCAACTTAATTACTGATATTTCTGTATAATAGGTGTCTGATTTTGTGGAGATAAGTAGGTGGGATATTGAGGCAGGCCTCAAGAGGCCCGGGCCTGGAGGATGAAGGCCGACGAGATGAGGGCCGAGACGCCATCTTATTCTGGGGGGCAAACGCTCCCCAGCAGCTTAGGCGGCTAAGGCCTGGTAATTAAATTCTAATTGAAGCTGCTGAGTGTGGCGCGGCAGGGCCGGGGCCAGACTGGGGGTGGGAGAGCACTGACAGGATTTACACTTAATGAAATAATAAAGCAACAGCAGCAGCAGCAGCAGTAGCAGCATCACCATGCAGGGGCCAGGAGACAGGAGAGTCGGGGCTACTGCTGCTCCACTGTTGATCTCTCTCTCTCTCTCTCTCTCTCTCTCTCTCTCTCTCTCTCTCTCTCTCTCTCGTGTGTGTGTGCGTGTGTGTGGTGAAGTGTTGGGTTGTTTATTTTGGTTGTCAGTGATGGATGGTATTCACATGTCTGTCAATAACAGGCTTGCTCGTGTGTGAGAGGATTCTACAGGGCCTTTTCTGTGTTTGTTTATGTTAATGCTTTGTTTTTGAGCTGATATTTGTATTACTTTTTGCAGTTTTTTTCTTGCCTGGGATTCTTCATGCTGTGCTTTTGCTAGTATTCCATAACACTCCTTGTGCAAACTAATTCTTTGTAGATTAATTAGCTACTCTCTCTTTGAAACTTTGAAGTGCATTTTATTACAAACTCTGAGAGCACTCGTATGTTAACTGGCTGTTGAAACAAAGCATTGAAGATACACATTTTATTTTAAACCAGGACCTCAATGAGCGATAGAGCGCATATGTGTACTACGAAAGAAAGGCAAATGTATTAAGATGGTTGTTCATTTATTTTTGTCGTCTCATGAACATTCCTCAAACTGCGGGAGCTAAAATGGCTGCAGTGCAGGGAGTGAACAAAGCCAACATCCAACCAGTAGCCGTGCACCCTACCCATTACACCCCTCCCCTCCAAAATCACCATCGGTTCTCGTCTGCGCCCGCTCGCCCCCCCCCCACCTCTGCCTGAATTTGCCCCCATACCCCCCCCCCCCCCCCTCCATCTTCCCCACTCTTCCAGCTCTTTCCCCAGCCAGCGTGACAGACAGGCCCAGTTAACAGTCCCTGTAAGCGGGGGAAAGAAAGGCGAGCAGCGAGGTAAAATGACTGGAGCGCACATGACAGGTGTAGTTAAAATAGAGGCGCAGAAAGGCTGGAGGACAGAGAGCCGGGGCCGCCACTGTAATAAGCAGGATGAGGGAGCTCAAGCATCACCTTAGTTTTCCCTTTCTCTTCTCCACTAACCTCCTTCCTCAGGCAAACAGGGAATCTAGGAGAAAGTTAACTTTTGGTCTTCCTCAGATGCTTGGCGGCTTGTGTCTTTCTCTCTGTCCTTTTGGTATCACATCATTGTTCTCGCTAATGTCTGAAAATAAATATTCAGATGTTTACGGTCATTGAAGCGCGATGAAAACTCTGAAAATCTGTTGTGATTTGGTTTGAATGTACAGTAGTCCTTTAGTGTCTCCACTTGAATTGTAAACAGAACGGGGGGAGCCATTTTGTTTGGCCTCCCTGTCGGCCTAGTTTACATGGAGGCAGCAGGGATTTGTCCGCCACTGCTGATCTGCATCTTTTTCTCCATTCCTCTCATCCAATCTCTCTGTACCCTCTTTTTTTATCTGCGCCTCTCCATCACGTCCAGCCCTGGCCTCATGTTTAAAGTAATCAGATTTCCCCAGCAGCTCCTCTCTGGGCAGGGGGAGATGGAGGAGATGAGAGCAGAGAGGGAGATGTGCGGGGGACAGCAGGGGGAGAGGGAGTACCGTAGCTGGGCTGAGGACCTGCCTCATTCCCCATGCGCTTTAGCTTTGAGGTGTGACTCCCATGGCCATTTGGCTTCATTTGAGTGCGTTTGTTAGTGACCCGCTGAATCTGATCCAGCTTTTTACATTTGGTACTTAGTCATGCAAGAGGTCAAATACAGACACACACACACACACACACACACACACACACAGAGAGAGAGAATACCTTAGAGCCAATACAGAGATCATATGAGCATTTACATTGTTTAATAAGTAGCAGCCCCTGGCTGTTTGTATTTGTGGCTGGCTGATTAACTCAAGATTCCTCCCACACTGGTCTTTGTGAAACAAAACAGTTGAGCTGTGATGCCCCCCTTTCCTCATCCCCCTCCTCCTCCTGGAAGCTTGTATTCCTCAGCCTATCTGATGAGGATTAACAGGATTATCAATGCTGCCGTTGTAATTAGCAGTAATGGAGGGAGAGCACTGTGTGCCAGCCCCACAATCATCAGGGATTAAGCCTCATAATGTCTAGATCGCTCCGAGGCAAAGGGAAGCCATGCTTTTTGATCTGCAGGAATTTGATAAATCTCTGCGTATTATGTCTGAGAACAATACTGCTTGTCTCCAATGACATTTCCAATAGGCACTTGGAACAGGTGGTAATTTCAGAATCAAAATCCACTGACACTGAATGTACTCCCCACTTTAGACGAAAGCCAAGAGTGAAGGAGCCAACTGACTTGACTGTCGTATGCAATTGAAGAGCATTTGAATATCTAGGCCACAGTGAGTATGAATATGTGAGTGTAGGCGGAGGGGTCAACTCCAGTATAAACGTCCTAAAGATGGAGAAGCAGGCAGAATATTGGTTGAGATGTGTTATTCAGAGTGGAGTTGGGAGGAGGGAGGGGGGGGGCACCTTGTTACACTAGCCCGATGTTTTGATGTAAATGTTACTCACCAGCTGGTGTTCTTCACTTTACCTCCTATCTGTGTGCAGCACCTTTGATCTGCTTGTATTCAAGCATACGAAAGTGAACACAGACACAACAGGACAGTTGGGTAACATATCTACCACTCATCGTTTTCTTGGTCTGTGTGTCTGGAGAACGCTAGTAACTGTGATCAGCCTGGTCTAAGAAGCTTTGCTACATTCTGTAGAAGACTCTTCTTATACAGTTGACGGTTATGTCTGTACACTAACCTGCACGAGCCCAGTGTAGTAGTCTACCTGGCCCTGGACCTCCACCATGTGCTCCACCAGACCCCACCAGAGACCCACTGCTGCAGCATCTCATCCTCCCACCTCCCCCTCCTCCCCTGACAGACACATGTAGGAGCTGGGTGGTCTGCAGGCCCTCAATCTGCCCGCAGGTCTCTACCCGCCAGTCTAACATCTGTCTTTATCAGCGGCGGTTAACCGGGCACGGGCAACCAGGGCCATGTTATTCATGCAATATTTAGATGAGAGGGCTGGGGGAGCGTCCCCGTGGGAACCGCTGGGGCTGCTGCTACCACCGCTGGTCTCTGAGGCTCCAGATGAGATGATTGGCTCGGGCTTCTCCTCTGATGATCCTCCTCACTGCTCCGCGGCCCGGGAGGGAGCACAGGCCCACAGGACAGGCCCGCTGGCTGCGGCACGCCTCCACGATGGGGCTGATAGCCCGAGCGAGGCAGCACATTAGAGGAGGCCAGGCTAACAGACGAAGTTTCCAGTCAGTCAAGCCAGCGATAGGGATCTGTGGTGATGGAGGCTTTGACATATTATGCAGGTGCTGATATGGTGGTGTAATAAGACAGGATGGGTGGGGCCTCTTATCACTCACACGATCTGCCGTAATCAAATGGTGTTACGTAGAGAGACTGGGGGACGGGGGGGACGGGGGACAGGGGACGGGGGACTGTGCAGACGGGCATTTTACATCTGCAAACATACACGCTCTGTCATAATGTGGCCATGATTTGTTTGGCTAATTTCATCTGCATTTTTTTCCCCCTAGCCGTGCACGTTAAAAACATAATGTATGTGCACGGGTTCCGTGGGATCAGCGCTGCAGGGAGGTGGAGAGGAGACAGGGAAGGAGATGGGGATCCATCCGAAGGAGGCGGGTGTATTTGATGCAGAGGTTCAGGGTTTGTCGGAACATATCCCCCTCGCCTGCTCTCCCATCCAGAGGATCGAATGAATAACATTACTTTGCTGTGATTGAAACTCAGCCGAAAACACATAGCCACACACGCACACACAAACACTGCAATACACAAAAATAACATTGTTTCAAACACAGTTTCATTCCCGGAGATGTTTTGTTTGGATGTTTTGCTTGCTGTTTTCAGGGAGAGCGCATATATATATATATGCAGTGCCTGTGCATATTACGGTCTCTCTGCCGCTCCTATTGGTTGTCGCGCCGCCACCTCCTCTGCCGTATTAAACACTTGGCAGAGCTTCAGTCAGAGGCACTGTTTGTTGGCACCAGACGACGGCTGTCTTTTCTGAGCAGGTCTATGGCGCTGCAGCGTTGCTCCCTCGCTCCACTAAATCAAAGGCTGAGACGAGGGGAGTTCAGAGGCAACCTTCAGACCGGTCTCTGTTTGCATAGCGTCGGCCCTGCTGTAGTCGTTTTGCTGCTGCGGCCCCGTTCCCTCGCCTCCCTCCTCCGTAGCAAACCCACACAGTGCTTCAGAACGACACTACGTGGTGCCACTTCGTACGGGCCTTGACGGTCCTCGCTCACAGAGAGAAACGGAAGAGTGTAGCTGCAGGCCCGGCGTGTTAGTCTGCTTCATGTGGACGACAGGTGCTTCCCCTCGTGAACTCGTATTATTCATAATGCGTTTGCAGATAGCCACCAACAGGATTCTGCTGGAACCTCTCCTCTGTCCTGTGCCGAGCTGGTATTGATCAAGCCACTTGGAATATGAGGCCGATTTAAAACCAGTCCACAGCTTGGTCAATGACAGGGTCAGAGTGACCCGGTCGCTGACCTCAGATCTGCTTTCTGGTCCCCTGGCAAAGTCTTCACTTCAGTGCTCACTACGTGAGGGGTGACATCATGGCCCTGCAGACCTGTGTCCTGAGCTCCCCAGGGCCTCTCCCCTGCTAAACACACTGCTAATGTGGACATTACCTATTTCCAGTCCAGCAAGCTGTTATCACTGGTAGACCTAATGGTTGGAGTAATTTTTCTTTAATCGGCTCCTTTACGCTCCCCACCAGGGAGTGACACGCAATCGTATTAATGCAGTCACACGCCGTACATACAAACATAGTAATGATGCTGGTATCATAATAATTAATGGAAATAGAAACATTATAGTCTCATTTGCTGGCCGCGCCTTGTTTTTCTTCACACCTAAATGATCAGCTACTTCAGTGAAACCAGACCCCCACACCTCCGATATGACATATTTAGATATAAAGCCAAGTGGCTTTAATAACACGTTAAGTGGAATGAAATTTGTGTGTGAAATGTTTGAGGAATTAAAATGGCCCCCGGTGCCGCTGTAGAGGAAGCAGCAGGAGGAGGCAAACATTTCAAATAAGAATAATATCATCATGAAACAATTTGCATCAACACACACATGCATACACACACACACTACACACACATACATATTGCTCACACTTACAGACACACACACACACACACACACACACACACACACACACACACGTGCATAGACACACACACATCCAGTCTCCCAGGCCTTGAGATGACACAAAACAAATGCCCTGTCCCTCACGCCCAGCAGCTGATGTCTGATATTTCATCCTTGTCGTTTTATTAAAGATTTAAACAGTTTTGCATCTCCAACAAATACATATGGGCCAATTTCCCTGACACCCACTCTGATCTGATGGGGCAGATTTGGAGGTAGCAGCAGGAGAGAGATCGGAGGAGGAGGAGGAGGGAGGGTAGGAGAGATGTGGGCCAGAGCTATGAGATTGTTATGCTATATTGTATTTCCACATGTGAATTTAATAAATGTAAAGAATGCATTATTTGATATTAGGGCTGCTAAAGGGGGTTGGGAGGGACAGTGTTAGATGTGGCTGCATATGACTTCTGTCAGATGAATGGGGAGATGGGAATATAACGCAGCGTTGATGAAAGAAAGAAGCCGTCCTGACAATACCCCATTATGAGTCCTGTGACTATTAGCATCTGCGGCGTGGCACCCGCTCCTCGCGACGCCATCGCTCCTTATTAGTATTAATAATAATGAGACTATGCGCTGCTTTAATATTTCCTGTATGTTCACTCTCATATGAACTGCTTTTGTGCCTCAGAATGAAAGGGTGGCTTCTAATGACATCCCCCTGCTTTTATTCCTCTCCGCTTTCATCTTATTTATACCCCCGTACCAACTTCATCTGACGTCTCCTCGTCTCATTGTTTTATCTGCCGCCTTGGCTTGATTCCATTTATCTCCGTTGTCTCTCTCCACTTCTGGTTCCTTTGTCACCGTTGTTCTGCCGTGGTTCCTCAGCGTCGGATCGATCGGGCCGGTGCCTGAGGTTTTTTTTTCCCAGGGCCCTGTCTGACGGGCCTGCTCTCCTTCACCCCGGCCTGGTGACCCCGGGGCCGCGCTCCCTGGACCTCTCCCTGCACGGGCCCTCCGCCCAAACCTCGAGATCCATGTCACCCGCCTGACACGCCGCCCTGCATCGATAAACATTTTGGGGAAGGCAGATTTATTTCTGGGCTGAATAATTTATAGGACATGATTAGAAACTCAATCCTGAGTGGGGGATCTGGTTGCTTGTTATGTTTGTCTTGGATCTTTACAAGACAACATGACCCAGTCTGATCAGAGGGACCGCTGGGCGGAACCGGAGATCTGTCTGCCTGTGTCCCTGTATGTCTGCCTCTGTGCCTGCCTCTGTCCCTTCCTGCTTGCCAGCTTGACTACCTGTCTGCCTTCCTGCCCGTATATCTGCCTGCCCGTATGTCCGCCTCTGTGCCCGTCTGTCTGCCTGCCTGCCTGCCTGCCTGCCTGCCTGCCTGCCTGTGTGCCTCTGTTCCTGCCTGTATCCCCACCTGGCTGCTTGTCTCTCTGCCTACCTGTTTGCCTGCTTGTGTGGGTGTACGTGTGGGTATGCAAGGCACTGATCCAGGGCCTGTTGAGCGAAGCCCCCCTCATAGGTGGTTCTAAAGTGAACCGAGAGGCAGAGGGAGTCCAGGCCATGCTCCCTGACTGGACATTAACCCCTGTCATAACTTTCTCTGTTCAACAACTGTTGCCTCCCATGGACATTAAGCCATCCTTCTTTGCTGTGATGGAGGCCCTCACTTTACCACACATGCACAGGTTGCTGTATCTACAGAGCATATGAACATTGTCCTGCTGACTCGTTTCGCGTTGATGAACAAACTGTTTTATTGTAACTCTTAGCAAGGTACACAATGAACAATCTGCCAAACAACAGGGAGATATTTGCTCATAAAGGAATTGTACCTTCACCCAGCAGTAAGGCCACCTTTAAGCCTTGTTCTTTAATACGTTCCTCCAAACATATAGTTTTATTTTTATCAGGTCATAACCATTTAGTCATGTAAACCAGCTAATCCTTCACCAAAGCAACACGTGTTTAACATGTTTCGCCCAGTCTTTTTTGTATGCCCTTGCATTTGTGCTTGCTTTTAGATGTTATCTTGCTATCATATACAAAGGGATCTGTTTAAAGTCTGAGTGCTTTCAGGTTACAATTATTGTCTTTTTAACAAAGCAGAGGGGCAGACAAAAGGCAAGAAAACACAGCTTTTCCTTGGCTGTGGCTCGCTTGTCTTTGTGTTGTCAGAAGCCCAGCGTAAAGTGGGAGAGAGCCGCATTGTGAACTTATCATCGTGGCTCGTTTGTGTTTGGAAGGAAGAGGGTGATAGTGTGTGTGTGTGTGTGTGTGTGTGTGTGTGTGTGTGTGTGTATATGTGTGTGGGAAAGGGGTGGTCGTGGGGGGGTTGTTACTGTTCATTAGCACAGTCAGAGTGCCTGGAGGCATAAGCAGAGGAGGAGTGAGCAAAGGCGAGGAGGAGGAGGAGGAGGAGGAGGAGGAGGAGGTGGTGGGTGCTTTTTATGGAAATTGACCAGTGTGCTGTAACTGTTCGTCTGGTGGAGGCCCTTTGAAGATAGCTGTTCCACACTGCGGCCCTCTTTGTTCTTGGTAATTGCCTAAATGATCTCCGAGGGCTGCTCTACAACTCCACTTATCCTGAGCCAGCCCCACCCACACAACAGCACCCCAAACAACACCCTATCCGGCTCCATTCTGTATGGCCCCTTCATTAGCCCGCCACAGCAGGGGGTGTCATGGGAGGGTGGCAACTGTTTGTTGTTGGGATGAGGGTCTGCGTGCTCTCCGAGCCCAGCCACGCGCTTAACCCCCCTCCTTGACAGCGTGGCCTCCCGGTCCCCCCCCCCCCCCACTTCCACCCCACGCATTGATATGGAAATGAGCAGTGGCTCCATTTGCAAATCAGGGAGGAATAATTAGCGGGCCAGCACTTAGCAACAACAACAATAATACACGCCTCTGATCCGCGCGGAGCTGCCCTCTCTTTGTCGTTTAACCCACCGCTGGCAATCGGACAAGCCCCAGTCCCCCACCCCACCCATCCCAGCCCCTGTGCCATAGACACCCTTGGTCGGTGAGGGGTGGGTGGAGGGGGCATCCACAACGAGCACAGGGGTTGGCTCTGCTGGAGCCTCACCAAGGCAGCGGGCGGTGGAGCACCGAGGCCGAGCGCAGCCCAAGGCCCAGCACGGAGGGGGCAGAGAGCAGGGGGCCCAGCCTGGGTCAGAGAGCTCACTTTTGGGCACGGGAGGCCGGGGCAACAGGGTCAATGTGAGAGGAAGACCAGTGGCTAGGCGGAGACCTGAGCTTCCCTGGGCTCTGGAGAGAAGACAGAGAGCACCTCGGCCCCTGGCTATGGACATGGCAGAGCTAAACCAGAGGAGGGAGGGTTCATACTGTTAGATACAGCCAGAAGTTAGAGAAGAAGAGAGAGTTGTGTGTATGGGGGGTTAAATAGCAGTAAGGGAGACAGATAGGGGGAGAGACGGGGAGAAATACATAGAAGAGAGTGATGGATAAGAAAAGGCACGCACACATACACATACACACACACACACACACACACACACACACACACACACACACACAAACAGAAAGCACAGCCACTTTGTCAGGAATAGGAATTGAACATAATTTTGAATGGTAGACTAGCCGGAGGACATTAGGGCCCATCTACATACAGGGCTGTGGTACAAAGGCCCTTCAAAGTGGCGGGTGTCATGTTAGTGTTCCGGTGGCAGGCGTAATGAAGACCCCCCCCATCCCCCCACCCCCTCCACTCCCGCCCTCCCGTCCCATTCCTGCCCTACTGTCTCGGGACAGACCCAGTGGCAGGGTATCAGGTAGACCAAGGTCCCATATAAAAGCGGCCCCTATGAATTATAAATCATAGGCCACTGGAGCCAAAGCCTGTGGGATGCGGAGGGAGCGAGAGGGGCTATGTTCCCGGAACAAAGGACAGGGATGGGGCGAGGGAGGGATGGGGGGGGTGTTTGTGTCGTGACATACAGTAAAGGATGAAGAGAGAGACAGGGGAGGAGGATGTTCAGTGTTACTGTTAGTGAAGGAGAGAGTCGTCTTTATTTTTATTTTTTTGCGTCTCCTCAGTGTATCTCCGTGTCCGGTCCTATAGCCATCCAGTCTGTCAGTGTGCATCGCTTATCAATAACCTGCATTCACTTTAAGAACCCAGCCCAATCTTTACCCAACTATGGACTTGTGCTCCCGCCTGACTACTCGCTCCTCTCTAGTCAGCCAGGCCGGGACTGCAGCCTGACACTGCACTGTGTTACTGTAGCCTGTGTTACTGCACTGTGTTACTGCTCTGTGGGACTGTGTCTCCTCCACTGGGTCAGAGGTGTGAATGTGTGCGCGTCCATGTGAGCGGGCCGGGTTCTGACCCGGCAGGAACTCCCCTCTCCCTCCCATTGGTCAGCAGCTTGTGGGCCCGGTCCAGTCAGAGGCCATTGAATGGAAATATTGTTCTTCTGGGGGGGAATGGGGGGTGGGGGATGGGGGTGGTGCATGCTGATGAAAGGTTGATTGATATGGTGTCAGGCGCTCTGTGATGGATTAAATTGTGTGTGCAGACGGCTGTGGCCCCGGCCAGTCATGGCTGTTGCTGCCTTTTCCGCCAGCCACCGCGGCGGCGGCTTTAAGAAAATGTGATTTTCGCAGCTCAGAAACACACGGCGGCCCCTTTCTCTCCGCTGCCTGACTTCCATTTAGTTTGAGAGTGCACAAGTGATTCTTTATTGGATGAAATCTGCGGCGGATTGGATAAAGTGTTAGAGCGCTGAGCCATCTATCACTATCACCGGCCAAGCTCCAGTTTGGTCTTAAAAGAAAAGAATGATAGCAAAAAAAAACCTGTGGAAAGGGAGAGGAAGAAGAGGAAAAACAGACAGCCATAGGATGTTGGAGATTTGAAAATTAACTGTGGAGAGAGAGAAGGAGGGAGAGAGAGAGGGAGTGAAAGGATGTGTCCTCAGGGCAGCTAAGCCTGTTTCCTCAGTGGGAGAATGGCGAGTCCTCCTTTATCTCCACGGAACCCTCCTGGACTCACAAGTATCTCTTTCCTGCTTGGTCATCCCCTTAAAGTCCGCCGTTAAAACCCTCCCACCCCCGCCCCCCCTACATGGCTCTGGTGTGTCTAAAGCATGGACCAAAGTGTCCAGGCAGGGGGTTGTTCTCTGCCTCCAGCCCTGCACCCACCAGCCTGGAGCCATCTCCCCTCTCCCAGAGAGATAAACAGGGTGGCTGACCGTCCCTGTCCACTAAACAACCCAATTAACCAGTCCTGTTTGTTTGCTCGCATCTCACCATCTTGCATCCATCCATTTTTAAACACCCGCCACTCCTCTGTCCCAACCCTCTCACCATTAGTGCCGTGCTCTAAAGCGCAAATGGCCGTGGATTCAGCTCGAGGCCGTGCAGACGCTCCGAGCCCATATCCAGAAAAGGAGGAGGAGGAAGGAGGGTGGGTGGGTGGGGGTGGGGGTGGGGGGGGGCGGACTTGGGGAACAGAGAAGAAGCCTTAGCCAGACGAGGGGGGATTTATTTAAAAGCGCAAACTCCTATGTATTTCACTTAGTCATCCATAATTCATTTGGAAATGAGCCTCAGACGATGTAAATGTGTTCAGAGAGGCGCCCTCTTTTCCGAGCCTTTACCCCTAAAATCTCTCCATGGCTGGAGTGTCCTGAGGCAGTTTGGACCCGCCAGGACCACCCCCCCTCCCTTAATAAATCATGACGGAGCGGAGCGGCACTTAACGGGCCGGTCAGAGACCTCTAATGAGCACTGGGGAGCACGACTCAGAACCCCCCCCCCCGCACCCCACCAGCTCTCTCTGAAATATTTTATTAAGGACACTTAAACACGCAACATCCACTCAGGATGTATGACCACATTGCTGAGGCTTGAGAGTGGAGTCCTTGTCATAGATAGCAGGTGCTGGGCGCTATCTGCCTGCGAGGGGGAGAGACACTTTCCTTGAATCGCTAGAGTGACGGTCAGTGGTCTTTTCCCGGTCCGGCTGGTACCGGCGGGCCTGTGCTGATGGGGTCTTTGCCTGGGTTTCTCCCTGGTCGTGTAAGGCTCCTCAAGGAGCCTGAGGCATGACCTCTGCCCTCCTGCTGGGTTCCTGAGGGCCCTCCAGGGGAGAGGACGTATTCTCCTCTAGACTGTTAAGAAGGGACGTCTGCCTCTCCCTGTCTTTACTCAGAGCCTTTTGAAAAGAAACACTGCCTGTTGGATCAACTTTATCATGAATCACCAGTATGTTCTATCTAGATGAAAGGTAATTATCATTGATTCGTTAATTTGAAGTCGAAGGCGTTCGTTCAACCACTCCATTCAGCACACAAAGAAAACAACCCCTTTTGTTGAAAGGCCATTGTAACTTTGTATTAATCACGTCTGCCGTACTTTAATAAGAATATCTCCTTTTGCTCAGATGTAGATTTTTCTTTGCCGTATTAATGCAGTTTAAAGTCAAGCAAAGAACGCTGGAGGACAAGAAAGATGGGGAGAAAAGGAGCGATCTTATCGCAGGTTAAGTCCAGTCCTCTTTGATACTGGCAGACTGTCATTAAAGTGTTGCTCGGGCCCTCAGCCATAAGCCCACTATTCTAAAACACCTGACCCAGGATAATGGCAGGTACATTGTTAATGCATCATTTTTTTAATAAGTTGGAAAATTGCTTAGACCTGGGAACAAAGGCAGAGTGAGAGACGGAGCACTGACAGTAATAATAAAAGGTAAAAAAGTATTTCTCTTCCATTCCTTTTAAGTTCCCGACATCCAAGACTGAAGCAAACTAGCAATATAAAAAAAAAAATCATTACGCGCTTGTTTCATGTGACTCTTTCTTCCCCCGTCCAGAAACAGTAGGCTGATTAAAGATGAGCCTCCACCCAGCTGCTTCTTCGCCTGCCTCCTCTTCTTCAACTTTTAGTTTTAATGGAAAATCTGCCCCGAGCTCGTTTGCTCAGGAACAGAGGGGTATAAATGTTTTAGAATTTAACCAAAAAAGAAGAAGAAAAAAAAGAGGGGAAAGAAAAGGGAAGAGAAGGAGGAAAGGAGAGGTAATCGGGGAAAGATTTGAATCTTAATAATTGATAAAGCAGTCCCTGGATCCCCGTTTTTCTCCTGGCACCTGACTGGTGTTTGATGAAGATACAGGCTGCTCTATCTGCCTGGCGCGGGCGGCCTAGGTAAATGGCGCAGTCACAGAGCTGTGCAGATTGCCCGGCGATAAGGCCAATAGGAGGCACTAACCGGGGGGACTGGGAAAGCACATTACCCAAGCAGAGGGGAGAGAGGAGAGCAGTGGGGTTGGGCTGGGCCAGAAACAAGGTTAGAATGGCGAGAGAGGCCCCGGGGACAGCAGGCGAGGAATCAAGACAGATTCTACACTGATTGTACACCCAGGGTCACAGGGCTGGAGATGGGCTGGGCCCTGAGTACATCAGGCTTTTAGTGAGGAACGCTGGGAGCTCCTGTGTTGGTCTGTCTGGACGTGAAAGAGTCGGTGGTTTTCACTCAAATGTGAGCCGGTATGTTCAGTTCAGTGTAACCAAAAGAAGAAAAAAAAACAGCCATACGCTGGCTGGTTACCGTGCAGAGTAAAAGCTCCAGCACAGCCCTGCTGCTGTGTTTGTTCTGGATGCGGGGTAGCCCAAGTGATTACCGTAATTGGCAGGAATATTATCGTCATTATTGTGCTGATCTGTCGTTTCCCCTTTGGTGCCACGTCTCATTTTTGAATCAGCTGTGTCCCCCAGCACAGGGGAGGCCCTGCACATTCACATGCCACCTGCTAAATGTCAAACTTAAGCACATCAACTCTCCTTGCTTTTATTTTGTCTACAAAAGGATGCTTCTACCTGAGTTGCTTAGCCAAAATGAACGGTGGCATGTAAAAGAACAAAGGGGAAAAAAAGAGAGGCGAGAAAGCCGAGCCGGAGAAGCCAGTGCCAGATTGAGGAATGAGGAGAAAATAAAGGAGATGGGAGGAGGAGGCGGGAGCTGCTCTGAGGTACACGGCCCTGTGATCCTTACATTCCTGGCCCAGCATGCAAAGCGGCCCCGCCACTCCGACCTGCCGGCGTCCCGGGGTTCCTCCGCGGGCCTCAGAGAGGCTCTCCCCTCCGCGTCCGCTCCTCCCTGGTTGTGACGCGCCCTGCCGTCGACACGGTGTTTGAGGAAGCGCGCTGTGATACTGTGGGGCGCGCGCGCCCCCCGGGGGG
>JAVQIZ010165422.1:0-23841 GCA_036023535.2 Galaxias brevipinnis
GTATTTACAGATTTGTCTACACATTTAGAGATCTATGCAGGCATTCACAGATTTGTCTATACATATACAACTCTCAATACACTTGCAAATCTGAATACAGACGGATCTTTTTTATACACGTACAAACCTGATTACGATGCAAGGATTGAGATACAGATACACAACTCTCCACACACATTTGCAAATAGTTTTGTTACAATAATGACCCCATAGAAAAACTGTAAAACACTAACATGGTTACAATCAAGAGCCAAGACTCTGCTAAGCGTTATAATGGATCCCACTGCTATTCATGATAAGACCTGCCTCTAAAGCGCTAGGATTTGCCAGGAGCAATCAAAACAATAGCTGAACCGTCAACTTTCAATGACGTGGCAACGTAATGGCTTTGTTCACCAGTGATGTACAATAAAGTAACTCACAGACCCTGGTCGTGTGTGCGAACCCGGGTCAATATGTGAACATTTTTTGATAGTGTTTTAGCTTTAATGGCTGGCTAGCTAGCTTAATAATGTTAAACAGTCAGTTAGCTGGCAGGCTTTTGACTGGGTAACATTAGATAGCTAGCCAAGAGTATAGAAGAATGTACGTTCTTTGCAAATTCTACAATAGCTGGGTAGCTATGTGCAAGACGAAACAGCTTGTGTTTTCTGTGTCATGCTGATGCGCCAATCCTAACCTCACTCATTCCAGATGGGCAGCTGTGAAAAGCATAGTTAACTGTTAAGTGCATAATAAAGGATGTATTAACCTTAACAAAGCATTGTTCTTGCTTTAGATCCAAATGCTGCAAGAAGCATAGTTAACTGTTAATAACTGAATAATAAAGCAACAAAAAAGATTTAGCAATGAAATAACAAGTTAGTAAAACTCAATGAATGAATATTTAAAGCTTTTATAAACCGTAAGAAACTCATAAGGCTTCCATTAACGTCTTTAAGCTGTCCATAAATTAACAAATTTCTTATAAGTGCTTAAAAATGTCTTCTAACAAGCAACATGTTTATGATGCTATTATTAACAATGTAGTCATATTAACACATAATAATGTTAATACGCGTTTTATAAGGACCTATAAGAGCATTATTAAGTATAAACTAACTTATAAGGATCTTTAATATAAAAGCGTTACCAATTAATTTTTTATCTCCAATTGTTAATTTGTTATATGCTTTAATGTCTAGTACACTGAAACTGTGTAAATCTCAATAAAAAGTGAAAAAATATAGGTGTTCTAAAACTTTTGACTGGAAGTGTACAAAAACTCAACTGGCTTCAAAGACCAGCATTAGATATAATGGTTCCGCCACTTACCATCTGGAATTTACCTTACAAATGTTGAGGAGCTAATAAATATGGAACAAAATCAGTACCACTTTAAAATGCAATCATTGCAGTTTAACAACATGAAATTAAATACACAATTAATACACAGAAATTAAAGATATTAGTTGTATTTATGTATATGGCTTCAACTGTACGTGTTTACATTTTTATTGATTTAGGAAAATAAGTCAGTCAAAAAACATGAAAAATAAACATTGATTTACTCTACACGTGTTGCAACATATTCAAATTCAGCTTTAACCAGGCTTGAGTTAACCCTCTGGACTGAGATAATTTGTTTGTAATTGCAAATTACAGTAATCAGGGGCAAACTAGATAGAGAGAACTAAGACATTTTCTGGTTGGATGGGAAAAGCCCACTCATCCAATTGAGAGAACGACAGGTTATTTTTTACTTAGATCCTGCATTATTGTAACCAGTTTATTTGAGTATTGTGTGTAGTTTGCATACAGTACTAATTTACTTATGGCTGTGAAAAAGCAGATGCGTTACGGCAGCAAACAAGATTAATCAATTGTTTACTCCGTCTAAGTGCCGTAAGTTCAAGTGCTGAATTGTGCTGCCCAATATTTTTTTATTATTCACTCACTCCAAGGAAATTAGTTTGCTGGATTTGAGTTTTACAGTGCTAGTGACCTAGCTCTCTCGGGTTGTTAAATAACCTTTAAATGCACATATCCAGTCAACTACAGGCAGCCCTCAGTCCCAAAGGCCTGCCGACTTATCAGATGACGAGGTTGGGGAGCTGTTCCAGAGACTAGCTGAAGTTCAGCAGGAAAAATGGATGCTGGAGGAGAAGGTATATACAGTCTAAATTATAAAAGTTGGCACACCAAAACCATCTTTTCATCTATATGTCTAACAATCAACCTAGTTGTAGTGACAACTTATAACTCTGACAGGCAGATGTATGCTTGTAGATATGACTATTTTGTGAAATTTGTTTGCCTAAGTGGGTTTGTGTCCATCTATGTCTGCTGTTCAGGTGAAGCATCTGGAGGTCAGCTGTTCATCAATGGCAGAAGACATTTGCAGGAAGAGTGCCATTATAGAGACATATGTCCTGGACAGCAAGATAGGTAACAATACCCCTTCATTCTTCATAAATATGCAAAACCACAAATGCCTCTGTCTTCTCCACTCTAAAGTCTTCCAAACATAAAATGTGGCTCTATGAATGTAACTATATTCTAAACTATACTCTTTGGTTGATGTGTGTGTATGTGTGTGCTCAATTAAAAGTGAACTCAAAGTTTTATCAGAAACATAAAAAAAATAAGCAGCTTTTTCTGCTTTTGGTTACATACCTTTTGTTTCCTGAATTTGTTTTAGACTCTTTATATAATTTGATTGTTTGCTTTATCATTCATTTATCTGTATGTATTCGTGTTTATCGCCACTTTGTTGGTTATGATCCTTTTATTTTATTTACTGGTAGACTCTAAACTAAGTTGGCAAATCATGCCTTTGAAATTCTAGGACTTTTGAATAATATGGCCGAGCTGGAACATGTCGGATATCTGCACTACAAAAAATAAGGAGAGAGCATACAACCCGCACGACTGTTATAGAATTGGTTCCTCTTCTCAAAACTCCAGCTTGACTCGCTTGGCATATACTTCCACAATTTTCGTTAAAATAAAGCCTAACGGAGTACCACTGAAATTGTTTTCTTTTGCCAAGCTTTGTCTAAAGTCCATGGGACAGGGTGATCCGGTTGATGGAATTTAAACAACCCTCTTGCCACCTCCTAGCACAAGCTGCAATTGGATAACAGGTTTCTGGTGCTGGATGAAACAAATGTTATTCTGCTGAGTAATTGTGCACCTCCCCCCTCACCAGCTACACATCACCACACCTCTAGTAACCCAATGTCTCCTCTAATGCCCTCTGGGTTAGCGTAAGCTCCCTGAGAAGGTCTAACAATCCCAGGCAGGAAAGCAGACAGTTCCCTAATCAATTTCTCCTTCCTCACAGTCAGCCCTCTAGCCCCTATTTTATCTGGTTGTGGGTTCATGGATGATGGGTGGATTCATCCCTCAACCTTGTACATATTGTTATCCAGGTGCTTGTGTTTTGAACACTAAATCAAAGTGCTCATCTTGGATTATGGCATAATGGATATTATACAGTATCCTGTGTATTTTGAAATGTCATATCCAAATGTTTTTCTGATGACTGTTGTGAATAACACAACTGACAAGGAAAGGTCCTTGTGATAGATTGGAAAGACAACTGACCAGAGGGAATAGACCACAGTGGGGCAGACATGGTCTAGCAACTCGACAAAATAGTCTGCAGGAGCGGGGTTGAAACATGACTAACATATTAATTACACAGTCTTAACCCTAAGCAATGAAACGACTATGGACACGAGAAGCACTACAAAAACAAATGCAATCATAGGTAAAGTAACCATCTGCCCTTGTGGCTAGGAAAAGGAAACAACTGTAAGATGCCTGAGAATAAATAAATGGAAAATGTCTCATGTTTTTGACACTTATAAACATGGGATAGGACAAAATATGGTTGCTTTATTCAAATGTATTTATTATTGTAAATCAATTAACAACAATTTAGCATAAAATTTATGCTCAGATCATAACATGATAAACTCAAGCCTTTTAAATTTGACATTACTTAGTAATATGAGTATGCCTAAATGTCTCACACAATGTAGTGTCCAACCTTTTTTTAAACATTAACACAAACAAGACTGAAACAATCCTGGGACCCACACAGATGAAGCATTTACCAATATGCTCAAATCACTTCATCTCTTGACGATTTTAAGCCCAAGAAACGATGTATCTAAAAAAAAAACACTCATTTATTGACAACGCAAGTTCAACTGCACGCCAAACCAACTTTAATTTCTGCGTTCTGACTGAAACACTGCGTTCATTGTATAAGAGTGCATTGGTCAGCTAAATGCACCATTACTTCAGTATCAAAGCTCACTCTCATTTCTGACGAAAACCAGAGTGTAATTGTGTCCAACCTCAGGTGGGGAAATATAAAGGCTCCCAAGCGAGATGTTTCGGGTCTAAAGTGGTAACGGGACTGTCTGCATTAGCTGTGTGCGTGCTGGCAAATGATATTTAAGATAAGATGATCTCCGTAGTAACTAAATTTAATAGACAGTAACTGCAAATAACTTTTGTCTTGTTGACAGACCCATGTGACAGGTTTTGTAGCTGAACTTGCCATTCAAAAATACCCTTTTCTTTATCCAGTACTTGCTAGTTTCTGTTCGATTTACGACTGCGTTTACTGCATAGAAATCTTCAGTGGCGTTAAAACAAATTTGCGTTAACCGTTAATAATAGGGGTTCAAGAGGCTTTTTTTTATCATGTGGAGGTGGACTTCTGACCATAAATTGGTGACTATTCATCATATGGTGTAGGACAGGATTCCTCAACTGACCGCACTTGCGGCACGCCAAAGCTTCCCATCCGGCCTGCAGAATAATAATGAATTCAGAAAATATGAGGAGGAAAAAACGTATTCAGGTATTTTGGATATCTTGAGCAGAGAAAGACACCCTGCCGCAAATTATATTGAGCAGTGGGGCAAAACTTGTGCCTTCCCTGAATGCTACTTAGCAACAGGTGATTAGAGAAATACAACAATGTAACGTGGGCTGACACGTGACCTGCCATTTTATCACACTCGTTATGAAGCTGACTCATTCCATAGCTAACGTACGTTATCTCATTGCAAGTTCAAGTGTAGATTTTTTTGTTGAGCATTAGCTTACATTTAGTACTTTGCCACTAAATGATAAACTGGAGATCATGCATTTAAGACTACACAGACCAGATGATTTTAACATAATTCAGACTGGGACGGGTACAATCAATCGTTCATTCAAGTAGGGCTGAACGATTAATCGATTTCAAATCGAAATTGTTATTTGAGACAATGCAATCAGCAAATCGCAAAGACTGCGATTTAAGTCAGCTTGTCTAACCAGAGTTTAAACTGTCAATGCCAAACTCGTGGCATCCTCGTGTGACAGTCATGCTCACTAATCAGAAGTGGGACTAATGCGACTACGTATGCCCACCAACAAGGACACAAAACCACAGAAAGATAAGTGTCTTTTGCTACATTTAGGCAAAGCAATTTTTCAGACCCACCTACTGTCTTTATTTCTAAAAGGCGAATAGTGACAAATCTAGCTACCTACTCAGACCATCAAGGAAAAAGTGAGAAACCTATACAAATCTACTAAATTGTCATTTATTCCCATGCATTTTGCTGAGAGTAATCGCAGATTAGAGCGGGCAGCTCTCTCTCCTTCGCTCCCTCTCTTACACCGTGCACAGGCAGCCAGTGTTTCAGGCAGGAGATTGTTTCTAGAAAGGTCCTATTATTTTCAAGATTTGTTTTATTACTTTATTTAACTTAGCAGTGACAGCTTTTGAGATAAATGTTCTATGTTTGATTGTTCTACGTTCTATGCCAATATTTTTATAAATACTTATTCATTGTTGAAATCAATTCATACCTTGTAAGTTCTCATCCTTGTATTAAAATATAGTACAGGTAAATATTTTGATGGTGGACCTATCTCATTTGGTAATGCTCCACTTGTTTTAAATATATTACAGTGAATATTGAAAAGCCTTTCTTTGAAAAAAAATATACAGTACTGTGCATACGTTTACGCAGGGGATGCTGTTTTGAAGGTGAAGGGTGGTCACACCAAATATTGAGTTGGTACAGATTTGCTTTTACCTCACTTCATATTTTATGAATTGATAAAATAAATAAACCATAAACATTCATATGTTTATATTACTACTAACTTTAAAGACTTCACACCTGCCAAAAACCTTTGCACATTACTGTATATTGCAATTCAAATCGCAATCGCAATATCTGTCAGAATAATCGCAATATATTAGATATTTTCCCTACATTTAAGCACGATTGGTTACAGAAAAAGAAATGGCTAACTGCTAACATGTCAAAAGTCTCTATTGAGCTGCATTGTGAGTCAATATTTTATCAGGTTTATTTTGTAATGCTGCGGATAAGTTGCTGTGTTATTGCTTTGCAAGGGTTTGTTGAGGGAGGTGTCTACTGTAGTGGGTAGTTGTACATTTTTGTACCCCGTGTGTGGGTGCGCGTGCTTAATCGTGTGCTCACTGCCCTTCCGAATGTCTTGGTTGTGTGTTAAAGCCGCCGCTTTATTGTTCCAAAACCGGTTAAATTTGATTAATATTTCCTGCCAATCAGGACCGCATTCTTCAATTACGTTTCCGGAATTACATATTTTAACCATCACTTTTCAATGAACTGCCTCCTTGGCGGAGTTTAGGAGTCTATTGACACCAATAGCTAACAAAAATAACATTAATTTTGTAGGAATTGAATATATGAAACAATAGGCTAATTAGGCCCTAATAAATTCAACCCAAAAAAATTGAAAGGCTGGCCCCCACAGTGTTTGCTTTGAAAAATTCTGTCCCTTGGACAAATGTAGTTGAAGACCCCTGCTCTAGTTTATACTGTGTTGGAGATGTGGCCTTTCAAAGTGTGCAGATGGAATCACCTATTATAGTGCCACCATGAGGTCAACTGGGGTCATCTTAGGTTTGTGGGAAGCGGGTACTGCTACCCACCCGCATGCAAAGTTTCAAGTCTCTTGCAATGCCAATTGCTGACTATTTTGGCATTTTTATATTAACAGATCAATATGTGTCTTCTGTAGCGCCCCCTAAAGGCAGCAGTGAAAATGGATTTGCGGAACCAAGCAGATAAGCCTCAAGAAATTCATTGGATTGAACTGAGTTTGACTGAGTTATAGACATTTATGTGATAAGCCACGCGATAATTGTTGACTTAGACTCTACCCTAGACCTTATGTATGACGTTTCATGCTATTTGGTCATTCCAAGAGATATCAATATGTGGAATTTATAGCGCCCCCCTAAAGGCAGATGTGAGAATGGCTTTGCACATCTGATCAATGAAGCCTCTAGAGGCATTGTATCAAGTTTAATGAGGACTGGACTGAGTATGACTGAGATACAAGTTAACCATATGAGTTAACTTATAAAGTTAAGTTATAAATAAACAAAACTAAATAAATAGTAAATAATATTCTAATGTATATAAATAATAAATAGGGTATAATGATTCTTAATCACAAAACTAATGATCAGTCAGGAATTGGTGTGTTTTCAAATACTAATAGGCTACTAATAGTTCTTTACAGAAAAAACGCACAAGAAGCCTAAGGCCCCGATCAGACAGGATGTGGTTTGCAGATTGAAGAACGCAAGCCGCACTATACTGCTCTTTTTTGTTGTCTATGCTATTAAAAAAAGAGCAGTTAGATGTGTTTTTTAATATTGTTACTATGTAACCACCAAATCAGCTCATCAACATCTCAAGTGCTGCACCAATTTTCCCCAGGCCAGTTGTTATATCGTGGTAATTGCGATCAGTGAAATCGTAAGGCAGCACGGTGGCTCGGTGGTTAGCACTGTTGCCTCACAGCAAGAAGGTCCTGGCTTCAGTCCCTACCTGACCCAAGGGCCTTTCTGTGTGGAGTTTGCGTGTTCTCCCCATGTTCACATGGATTTCCTCCGGGTACTCCGGTTTCCTCCCACAGTCCAAAAACACGCAGGTTAATTGGTCTCTAAATTGTTGTCTGTTGTTGTCTGTCCCTATGTGTCAGCCCTGTGATAGACTGGCAACCTGTCCAGGGTGTGCCCCCCCTCTCGTCCTGTGTCGGCTGGGATAGGCTCCAGCCCACCCACCCCGCGACCCTGCAAAGGATAAGTGGTATAGCAAATGGATGTATGGATGGAAATCGGAAAGTTCAGGGTATCCAACGATAGCAACAACCAGTCTCTCCTCCATGTTGGTTTGAGGAATCGGTTGTAAACTTGGTCGTCACGGAAGTCCCACCTCTCAGCCTTTTCAGCCTTGAGTTGAAGATTTTTCAATAAATCACTAAATGTTTACAACTTGGTAAGTGAGTCACTCGCCAGAGTTGTTGTGCTATTTTGTTAGGTACCGGAGCACCCCCAAGATTTTTTTCGACTACACAAACACACCATGCTCATAATAGTTAGCTACGAACACTTCAGCTAGCTAACATCCACGTAAACAAATAGAATTCACATGCAGTAAGCAGCAGTATAACCACGGCATAATGAACTCGTTGATGGTACTCCCACTACATAACATCCAAATTGTGAAGGCTAGCGTTCTCAAAAAAAACAAAAAAAAAAACACTGAAAGGTGTTATCAGCCACTATCCAATTCAAGTCACCACAATTCTTTTTTAACGTCGAACAAATACAACTTAACTCACATTCAGTACGCAGTGTCTTAAAATTAACACAAGTCCAGGTGGATAACCTTGCTTGATGTTGAGCAATGGAGAGTCCATCGTACACTAATCGGGCGATGTAAAAAGCTTTATTCTGTGTTAACTATCTCTCCCTTTGTGCTCGTCATCATAGTCTAAGATTCAAAGTTAGGAAGTCTCCGTGGCCTTTGAGATACTGCAGCTAAATTACACCATCAAAGTTATTCACACCGTAGCCGTATTGTAACGAGGGTAATCACATCATATGGTTAGTTAGCTACTACGTCTAACTATAATCTACATACACTGACGTAATCACAATAATAAAATAAATCAGTAATTTTTTATAAATAAGAAGTTAAAAGCAAACGTTATGAGCTTTGATAATCTGTTGTTTTTGTTGGCTGATGGTATCATTTTCCAAGATGTCAAATTATGTCAATATTATTTTTATTTTTCTAAATGAATTTTGTGCCGTTGGCTGACAACTGGCTGATATGCTAGGCTATTTAGGATATAAACAGCTACCTTTTGCAACAGATTGACAAGGGAAAGGTAGGGAAGCGACCCAAGGTGTTTTTTAAACGTTAGACGAGAGCACTGTAGGCTTACCACAAGCAAAAACATGAATCTAACAGCTTACTCCAAAGACATTATATGGGACACAAATGTTACTGTGATTAGTTAAACCCAGTAGATGAGAATAAGATAAGCGTTGTGTTCTAGTCTATGGTCTTTTTGTCTTATTTGCAAGGATAATTTAATCTGTAATGCATTTTGAGAGACAGTCGTGTTAAAACAGTTGGAACTCCACTGCTGCTCCACCTTTCTTGGTTTTTTTCTTCTAAGTCTTGTTCTACCCATGAGGACTGTGTTGTCTCTTTGCACTTTCAGGCCTTTTCCTCTCTTTACGTCTCTCGACCTCTTCTCCATCTAGAAGTCCATAGACATGGAGCGCAGCTGTGGATCAACAGCGCTGGTGTTTTTACGGGCACTGTTACCACGAAGGCCAAGTGTTCCACAGCCTCCAATTCCTCCACCGATGCCACTTGCCCCTCCTATAACCCCATCCCCTCCAATTCCACCACTGCCCATTCCTCCCCCAGCTCCTCCACCACGAACATAGATCTCGCAGGGGACCTCTTCCACACGGTCTTCAATGACCTGCTGATCGCAGTCGTGAGTCTGTGTGTGTTGTTTGTAGCCATAGCTGCTCTTCTTGTAGCTGGCCGTAGAATTGAAAGCCTTTATGGGGGGCTTCGAGAAGTCATTATGGTAAGAGAGCTCCATGGAGCTGAGTGTGGTGCGACTGTGTTTTAAACTCCCTCCACCCTTAAGTACCGATGCCTGTGAGCCACAATGGTGCTCGTGGATACAACGAGACATGGTGGAGGAGCGACGCAACTTGTGGAAACTGTCCAAATCCTCTGATAGGTCGGCGAGGTCTGAGGACATCTCCTTGTCACGCAGAGAGAAGAGCTCGTAGTGAGGAGGGTCAAACACCTCTTGAAAACTAGCCTTGTTGAATACGCCAGGCCGACGGGCCACCACCTTCATTAAAACAAGAATGGCATTAAGAACTTTACTAATTAAATCCTGTTATAAAAACATATTTCAGCATGCAAAACGAATGATGGAAGAAAGACAAACAACCTTCTTCCTGGGTTGTTTCATCTGGACCAGAACGGAGATAATAAGCAGTACCAGAACCACACCAGATGAAACCCCAATTACAGTTCCATGGGTCTTTGTGATCTGGTGAAACAGCCCTTTCGATCTTTTCTCTGTAAATAGGATTACATAAACATAGAGCAGGGGAGGGGAGGACAGAGTTACTACAAAAAATCTCAAATTAGAAATTGTAACGGCGAGAGGCACGCCGTATTAATTTATTCAGGCATCACCTACAATTAAAACTGGTAGGTTACTGTAGCCTGTGCTCTGTGATGGACACTTTGCTAAGGAAGAATACCCATGACTTTTTGTTCATTAGAAAGATTTTTTTACACCAGTTTCTTATTAAACTTTCCACAATATGTTAATATTAGAGCCAATACAACAGTTGTGGTCCTTAGCAATGCCTGCCGTTATTGTAATAGTTTATTTTGACAATATACTGCGTAATTGAAAATGACCAAATACACAATTATATTATCTTCTTTGTGATTAATGATGAACTGAATATGTGAATTGGTGTATCAGTTGTCTACAAAATGTTAGTCCCGCGATGCCAGAACTATCTCCACACTTTGTTGTGCTGTGCCAGCGCCGGAGAAAGGTCTGGCACCATACGTCAACATTCTGGAATGGGGGTGGAAAAACTTTTTTTTTTAAACCGTTACAATTGTCTTGGGCGGTGTCAACTGAAATCGCTTTTTCAACTTCCAGTGCCTGTTCCCCGTTCTTTACTTATTTAAAGACGTGCCTGGCGTGCTCCTTTTTCAAAGCGGCGCCCCCTTGCACTTTTTCATTGTTGGCAGAGCACGTCATGTAGCCTATCTATGTGGAAAATAGTTTGGACTTTTGCCCAAGTGCAGCGCTCATCAATGTCACTTCTTTGTTGGCCGGCCAATCCAATTGATTAAAGGTGGGACTAAAAGTGGTGCTTGGTCTTGGACCATCAAAGAGTTGGAGCCAGCTTGGAACCCATTTTCCTGGCAGAGAGGCGGCTCTTCGGTGGTGGAAAAGCAAAGAATGGGTTCAAGACTTCGATCTGGCTCTGAACCAGTCCCGGTTATTTTCTCGTCCGTGTCTTGATCTTGCCTGGCATACGCTGCAGCGACCCCATTTTTCTGTAGAGTTTTCACCTTGTCCTTTAATCACGACCAAGGGGGACACTACAAAGACCATAGTATTTTCATGAGATCCACTGTCTGCAGATGATATGAAACTTTTTCCGTAACCGGTGGGCAAACATGCAATAACTTCCCTGGGTTTGAAAATGTTCGAATCATATTCATTGTAAATCTTTACAATTCACCGAATAAATAATGCAAGCATGCCTTACTGCACGATCCGAATCTTCGTTGAAATTCGACATTTTCAGCGTGTAGGTTGCTAGCTGGATGTTGTTTCACGTAGCGGCAGGGACTTGACAAGCAGATAGCGGAAGGAGAGGAATCTGGAGGATTCTGATTGGTGCCGACTGAAAGTCTTTTTCCAAAATCTTACATCCGTTCAGCTAGACTAACAAAATGTGGACTATGGCTTATGTTTTTTTGACTCTTGGCCTGGTTGTGCACACACACGTGTCTTGTAAATGCCACAGAGTACTAACGACAATGTTCTGATTCACATGGGCATGAGAAGAGATACCCCAATCTTACAACTTGGAGTTTGGCATAAACAAAAAAACGGTTCGCATTTATTTTTGCGGCAATAAACCCCCTTTTTACTAATTAATAGTTATCTTAATTCTTCTTTAAAATGTGGTTTTTAAGCTTAAACAAAACGCAATTTCAAAGCATGCCTTAGTAATTGATAACTCCTGTATGCTCCTCACACTTCCGGTCGATTTTTAAAAGAGAAGGCTATCATACAAAAACATCATACTATTTGGACAAAGTATGACCCCTATCTAAAGGAAATTATCACAGGTAGTATACACTAAGGATAGCTCAATAAAATTAAATGGATGTTTTAAAGAGTAAGTGTGCACCAAAACGCTTTCCTCAGTAGAAAACCAAAATATTCGGACACGGCATAGTGCTGGAGATTGATTTTTCCATGAATCCCGATATTTTAGTACAATGCATACAACTTTATAGTATAGGCGTTACATTTGTCTAAAACTGTGATTTATAGGTCAAACAAAGGCAATTGCACCCAAACATTTTTGATTGGCTGATTTGGTACACGGTACACTGGCTTGCCACCAATCCACTGATTAGCTATTTGCTGATTCTCTCAAAAAAGCCAAACCCCTTTCCCCCCCAAAACTTGATCACTTTGTTGAGTGGAGCGGGGGCCGTGCCTACAACGTTGGAACATCCAAGGTGTAGTCCAGCTAAAACAAGGCTTCTCAGTTACTCTTTAAGTTGGGCAATTCATTTACATAGTATTATTATACAACGTTGTCATCTTGATGCTACATTTGAATGGGTATTTAGTATACCCTAACAATTACATTTAAATTAGACATGGCATCACTTCCTGTGGCATGTTTTATGAAGACAAACGGGAGAGGTAAAGAATTCTTTCTTTTGCTTCTATTATTTTCTATTTGGATTTCAATATTAAATTAACTTTGGGGTAGGGGGAACATGACATTCCTTAACGGGTACATTCTCGTCGTGAGTGTCTCTTTTCCTTGTCCTTTGATGAGCGCTCCTTATTTCAGGTGGTGCTCTATAGGAAGACATCATTGTCCATTCATTTAACTATTGGTAAGGCTGTCACATCACTTTTGGATGCAACAACTCCGGCCTGATGAACTGGCCTAATGTTCATCCAGTTCTAAGGGATAAAGTAGTTGGACTGGCCTCTCTAACATTGAGAAGGACGTCGAATTTTACATGATCTCACTTTACCATCTCTCCCAACAAAAGTTTCCTCTACTCTCCTCATTTTCCACGTGTTTGGGTAGTGTAGGCTCATGCAATAATACGAGATCTCTGGTTTTCAATGATACGTTTCTTGTCAGTAGAGAAACGTTATGTGCTGATCTCAGCTCCATTAAATACTTGTGCTTCCAACGGTTCCAGAATGTATTCACCAGTCTTTGTCAATAGTACCACCTTTTCTGCAGCTGCAGTGCGTGCGGTTTCAGTTCTACCATCGGTCTTTGACATTGGTGGCAGCGAGGTGATCCTTTGGTCCAGCAGAAAAATTCTTGAAATTCCTTTCCATTACACATTTTCCATAATGCTTTCAGATCTTGTTCAGCCCGCTTGAAAGTTTTTGCATTATCTGAATAAATAATACTACAAAGTCCTCTCCTAAAAATGTATCTTCAAAATGCCAATAAAAGGGAATCTGTCGTTAGATCTGAAACCAGTTCCAAATGAACCACCCTTGTCACCGCGCATGTGAACAGGGCTATATAAGTTTTCTTGTCATTCGGTTTGACATATAGTGGACAAGCGAAATCCAATCCCATTACCTCAAACGGTTGTGTCTCGATCATCCGCTCTTTGGATAACGGCGCTACAATCTGTTCTCAAGCCTTGCATCTGATTCTACGGCAAATTAAACAATGCTGCACAATTCTCTTAGTCACTTATCTTGCTTTGATTATCCAAAATGTTTCTCTCAATTGAGTCAGGGTTGCTTGCAAGCCCGAATGCAGTACTTGTTCATGTGATATTTTTGTTGACAATTCTAACAGCCTATCATTCCCTGACAAAATGTATGGATGTTTTTGTGCATAAGCACAGTTACTCTCCTGTAGTCTACCTCCAATGCGCATCAATCGTGATTCATCCACAAATGGTTTGAAGTTGATTCATTTCGATTTTCTATCCAATTCTTTGTTGGTTCTTAATTGTATAATTCCGTTAGAGAAACTTTTGTTCTGCAAAAACCAAATCCAATATTGCTCTGCTGATATTATTTCCTCTGTGCGAAATGTTGCAGTGTGCTTTTCTCGGTTCCTTATATTGAATGTGAAACGTATCCATGCAGTTATTCTCAATATTTTATTACATTTGCTGTACTTATTTAAGCCCAGAATAGGTTCCAACATATCATTTGCATGTGTAGTTGATTGATGTTGAACAATACACTCACTCTGTTCCTCGTTCTCAGTGTGTTCCTGTCGGGTTCACGTCTCCACTGTCTCTACGGTTTCTACTGTCGCCTGCCTCTCGCAACCACTCTGGCCTGTTCCACCACAGCTCGTCCCGTTTTAAAGCTTGTACACTGAGTCCTCTTGTGCCACAATCTGCCGGATTGTCCTTGCCACTGCAGTGATTCCAGTTTTACGGCAGTGTATGATTTTGTATTTCACCGACCCTGTTGGCAACAAACGGTTTCCACTGTTTGGAATTACTTCTGATCCTGTAGCGTTATCATTGAATCTGTCCAATAATGTAAGTTAGTCTCACTCAGTTTCATAGTAGTCATTAAGTGTGTGCCTAATCTTGAGCCAATTAAAGCTCCCATTAATTTCAGTCTGAGTAGAGTCAATCTTTTTAAAGTGGCAACTCTTGTTTTTGACGCTATTAAGCTAGTTGTGAATTCACTGTTCACATTTTCTGCATGCATGTAGGCCACGGTACAATAAGCACTTTTACTTGCATCTGAAAATATATGGATCTCTGTGTCAGATTGGTCGTTGTCCAGTTCTTCATCATAACTTTTGGCAATGATTATGTTTGGTATTGCGGGTATCTCCTCACACCACTGTTGCTACCTCTTGGACAAATCAATTGGAAGGCTCTCATCCCATTTCAAACCACGTTCCCACATCTCTTGGAATAGGCATTTGACTCGAATGGTGAATGGATAGACAAATCCAATCGTATCAAATATGCGCGTAGCAGCTTGTAGTTCTCCTCTCAGTGTCCCTTTTGCCCTCCAGATATTTAATCAAGTTTCTCATTTCGAATACGAAGTTGTCAGTCTCAGTCCTCCACGTTAATCCTAGAACCTTAAAAGGAGTTTGACTTTTAATTTCCACTTGCTCCGTAATGTTCTCTTTTGTCCATTCCTTTTGCAGTATAGGGGAGTTGCTTTTCCACACAAGGCCATGCCTGCTGTTGACATGATTTCTTTGGATGTCTTTGATATGTGTAGTGCTTCCTCCTCGCTCATTGCTCCCGATATAAAATTGTCTACATACATACCTTCGCTTAGCATTTTAACTGCTTCCGGATACCTCTTCTAATATTTCTTAATGTGGTGTCTGATCGTAGCGAATAATAAGAATGGGCTTGAAGAGGCTCGGAACGGTATGTGGGTCATTCTCAGAGTGATCATTTCCACCTCTTCCTTTTGTCTAAGTGCTTGCTTTGTCCATAAAAAAACACAGTACATCTCGGTCTCTCTCGTTCAAGGAGATTTGCAGAAAAGCTTTGGTAATGTCTGCCATCAGAGCGACTCGGTATTGTCTGAATTGGACCAAAACACAAGGTCTGGATTTAAATTAGGCATTGGTTTAAAGCACTACTGTCTTTCTCGTGGGAGGATGCATCAAATACTATCCTTAACTTGGTAGTAACTCTATCCTCTTTAATCACTGCATGAAGGGGTAGGTAAAATACAGGGTTTTCTGTTTGCTCGTTGACCACTTCCTCCACTATTCCTTCTGACAGATAGTCCTGGATTACCTGATTATGTGTGTTTTACAGTGTCATATTAATTTTTAATTGTCTAACCAAATGATCTAATCTAGTTTTGCCATAGAATAATAAATAAACTGAGCCATAGCAGAGACCCTTTCCAGGCTAAAGATGATTGATTACATTCCCGTCCTCTCCAAAGGAGAATGTTTCTCTGTCCTCCGGTTAGGTATTGACCCTTTCCAATTTCAACCAAGAAGCTATAAGGTCAGGATGAGTTGTATGATGCATAATATTTCATGCTTTTACATAATATTATGCTGTTTTTGGAGAGACAAAGGAAAGGACAGTTGCAACCTGGGATAAACGGTTATCTATAACCTTTTTTGTACTTCAATTGGTGCTCAAAATATCATATTTGTTCTAGTCCTGTTTTAAGTCATTTGGCACAGTCTTCCCTGTCCTATCATGTTACAGTGGCTTGCAAAAGTATTCAATCTCCTTGAAATGTATCAGATTTCTCTGGATTACAAATGATACATTGTGAATTTAACGATCATTGCTCAGACTATGAATCTCAAGGAAAAGTATGAAAATGAAGACTAAAAGCATTCTAGGGAGGTTAGAGATAAAGTAAAAGACATGCATACATTATGAAAAGGGTACAAAATAATATCAAAGTGTTTGGATATCCCTGTGTGCACTTTTGGATCAATAGTAAGTGGAAGCTGCATTACACCACCCAGGCACTACGTAGACAATGCCGTCCCTCAAAACTCAGCTTCCGAACAAGGAGACTAATGAGGGAAGCCACAGAGAGGACAACAATTACTTTGAGGGAGCTACAGAGTTCAGCGACTGAGAGTGGAGTGAAGGACCACCAGTTCACCACATCAAGAGCTCTGCATAATACTGGCCTGTATGGGAGGGTGGCTAGAAAGAAGCCATTACTCAAGAACAAGCATGAGAGTGACCCAGCTAAGACGTGGGGCAAGATTTTGTGGTCTGATGAGATGAGGGTAGAGATTTTTGGCCAAAATTCAAAGCGCTATGTGTGGCACAAACCTATCACTGCCAATGTTTCAAGAAACACCATCCCTACTGTGAAGTATGGCAGTGGCAGCATCATGCTGTGGGGATGCTTTTCATCAGCAGTGACTGGGCATCTTGTTAAAATTGAAGGAAGAATGGATGGAGCAAAATACAGGGAGTTACTGTAAGAGAACCTATTTCAGTCTGCTAAAAAACTGAAGCTTGGAAGAAACTTCGCTTTTCAGCAAGACAATGATCCCAAGCACAAGGCCGAAGCAACACAGGAGTGGTTAAACAACGAAAAGGTTAATGTTCTACAGTGGCCAAGTAAAAGTCCAGATCTCAATCCCATCGAGAATCTGTGGCACTGTTTGAAAGTTGCCGTCCACAAGCTTCATCCAACCAACCTGAACAACCTGGAGCAAATCTGCCAAGAAGAATGGACTAAAATCACAGTCTGCAAAGCTGGTAGATACTTACCCCAAAAGACTTAAGGCTGTTATTGCAGCAAAAGGTGGCTCTGCCAAATACTAATGTGTAGGGGGTGAATACCCATGCAGGCAGCATTTTTATGTTTTTTATTTTCCTTAAAAGATCTGCTGACGGATAATATATTTTGGCATTGAACATTTACTGTTAGAGCACATGAGATTGCTATAAAAATACTGACTGGAAAAAATATGTAAATGTATCATTTGTAATTCAGACAAATCTGATCAATTTCAAGGGGGTTGCATACTTTTGCAAGCCACTGTATGTCCAAGCAAGCATTACAGGAAGCCAGTCAATAATGTTATTTGTAGAGCTTTGCAAAATAGTTCAAAGCATTTTTTCTGTTTTTGTCTAGCTCTTACATGGTGACAGTAGAGCAGTGTATCATTAGTCCAAGGATTTTAAAAGCATGTGATGCCACACGTCTAAAGCTGCCGAAAATAATCTTGGGACACCATAAAAAACTTGGTGGCATTTTATTGACAAAGACTGGCTTGGATTAGGGAAGATGAAGTCCAACTTTCAGCTGCGTGGAGAAATTATTTGTTGGTACAGTTGTTGATTATGATTTTTGATTTCAGATTGAGCAGCTATCCAGTGGTTTTCAGATGTGCCAGGATTTTAAGAAAAATACTGGTAAGAAGGATCCAATTCTGCTATGCACCTGATATTCAATAATCCTGTGACATTCAAAGTGCCCAAATCCTACAATAAAAAAAACTAACTCACACGACCAGTGTCTACATCATAAAAAGTGTAGGTGTTCCTAGGTTTTTTATCTTAGCGTATATTGAAAGTTGACCTTCCTCTCACCTTTGCAGTGGTTTTCGTCCCAGGGGTAAACACAGTTTTGCACACCGTTACACACCAGGGAGTTGTTGATACACATGTTACTATGGCAGAAGAATGTGTTGGCTGAACAAGGAGCTGCAAATCAAGAAAGGAAAAAGGAACAAATACATTGATATAAGGCTATGTATACATTAGTAATGAAAAAACATTACTCAAAGTATATTGTTAACCAATATTATTCATTTAAAAATGTGCAGCTGCAGTATAAACTTTGTAGATTTTCTGTATTTTTGGAGAAAATTCTAGGGGGTTCACAACTTTGTAGTGTGACTGTACACTGATCAACCACAACAATAAATCACTGACAGGTGAAGTGAATAACATTGATCATCACGTTACAGTGGCAGAAATCCAGTCCAGACATTGGTAATGTGGTAAATGACTATTATACCGTCTCAAAACCAACTTGTTTTGCTTAGCTTACCCCTAGTTTGTTTTCTTTGACTTTTTATATTTTTGATATTCCCTGCCGCAATTCCCCTGTATCTGTCTATGTTAATTGCATTTAAAATATTATATTGTACTACTTTTGTATATATTAGTATATTTAGTTTCTACATTCTATGCCATGTGGTGACCTTGGGTGTCTAGAAAGGCGCCTATAAATTAAACGTATTGTTGTTATTATTTTTATGATTGTTATTTACTTGTCTCATAAGAACAAATAAGAACAACATTTAATGGACAAGTTGGTGAAAGTCCCATTGTATTGACTATTTAAGATGAGTGTCCCTGCTCAAAATTGGTCTGATCCAGTAGAGGATACTTTGTTGGGGTAACAGAGACATAGGCAACATAAATCGAGCTGAAAAAGGTTGCTGACAACGTTATTATCATCCATGAAGTACATAAGTTCTCTTCGTTCATTTGAGCAACAAGATCGCAACGCACATGTGGATTGTGCCAGGGAATACTGCCTGTGGTGTCTCGGATGCAATTCTTTCGTGGTTGAGGAAAATGGAACACGAAAATGCGGATAATTTGCACTGGACCCGGTGTGCATAGTTGTTATGGCATTCAAATTTTTCGCATTCCTGCATCGCATTTTGCATCGCACTAGTGTGAAACGGCTTTTCGACTGAGTTTGACTGAGTTATAACCATTTTTGTGGGTAGTCACACCCTCTTTGAATTTAATTGGCTTATAGCGGTCACATGCTTTGGCCGGTTTGTCTGGTTTATGCATGGTATATGAGATATGGCCTTTCAAAGTGTGAAAATGTATGTCACTTGTTGTAGCGCCACCATCAAGCCAGTTTGGGTCGTCTTTAGTTTGGGAGTAGCAGTTACCGGTAGTGACCGGCATGCAAAGTTTCAAGTCTCTAGCATGAAGCTGCTCGTGGGAAATTGAGTGAGGGGAGGAAAACAATAATAATAGGGAAGAATAATCCGGTACAATAACTATAGGGGACTACACCCTTCGGAGAGGCACCCTTAATAATAATAATAACAATATCTACGGTGTCCATTTTAGGACATGTGTCAGTCTCAGTCGTACTTTGTATCGATCTCATCAAAACTTGTGGTCATTGTCTCTAAAACTTGCTTTCAAAGTCATTCTCATCAAAACATGTACTTAAAGTCAGTCTTATCACAACTTGTTTTCACAGTCAGTCTAACCAGAACTTGTTCTCAATCCCACCAGAACTTGAGTGTTTCTCCCCAAGATTGGCCTGACTAGTGGAGCAGCGCCACTATTGCATTATTGGTCTGGCTTGTGGCTAAAGGCTAAAGCCGTCAGATTGTGATGAGATTGACGATACGTTGTGGCGAGACTGACTTTACATACAGCCAGCTGAGAATGACACCAAGTTGTAACTTAGTTAGACTGACATTGCAAGCAAGTTGTGATCAGAATGACACCAAGTTTTGACGATAATTAAAACCACCTTTTGTTAAACTGACTTTGCAAGCAAGTTTTAGCGATAATGACCAGAGGTTGTGATGAGATTTATTCCAAGTACGACTGAGACTGAAACATGTCCTAAAATAGGTCCACAGCTTCGCTGATTGGAACCCTAATAATCATAGTAATAATCATCAATTTTGATCAATTATAGCTTCAACGTGTAATTCACACTCTGACCACATTGCTGTAAAAGATCAGTAAAGCTCCTTATAATAACTAGACAAGGTTAGTTTACTTGATACAATTTGTCAGATAGCCTAAACAAAGACAGCCCAACTCTATTTGATTGAAGATGTTTCAATTTTGGATCAAGTCAATACAATACAATCAAATACAATAAATACTTTTGGTATGTTGCAGAATGATCAAGCACTCAAAATTAGGAGTCATCCAAATTTAGAGAATGTCATTGTTTGTTTGCTGGCTTTTTTCTTACGAATAAATGGCCAACATTTAATTTTTTTACATACGCTAGTGAGCTGGCGCTGGAAGACTGATGGATGTGAGACTTACATAAATTATAATGATGACCTTACAGAAGTAGAGTGCAGCTGTGACCATGCTACACCCTTCGCTGTCTTACCGGTAAGAATTTCTTTTTTTCTTTTTTTCTTTAGATGTCTCTTAGTTGTGGTAAGACTGGTAGTCAATTTATGTTTAGAGTTACAAAACACTACATCAAAATAGTTTTACAGGAAAATATAACATTATATTATTATTACACTATACAATAGCAGGACTATAGCAAACTATTAGAAAGTGGAATAGTTTTTAGTGAATGTGGACATGAAAAGGAATAGAAAGATTTATAAACGGGTAATTTTTTATATGGTGCAGGTGAGAGATCCCATTGATAGTGGACACTGGAAGATCCTGTCCTACATCAGCTATGTAGGTTGTGGTCTCTCAGCCTTTTTTACTGCCTCATCATTCCTCTCATATATCATTAACAGGTAGGTATGTGAGTGTCTGAAAGGATAGATATTAAAGGGTTAACATTAAGATATATCTGCAACTTTACTTTTCCATACTCTCCTAGAAACCCCAGAGTGGAACACTCTGTCTGCATCCATGTATCCTTGAGTGGAGCTTTATTTCTCCTCAACGTCTCGTTCTTGCTCAGTGAATGGGGTGCATCAGTAAAGCCAGAATGGGTGTGTGTTCTCATCGCGGCTGTCATGCACTACTCCCTTCTCTGTTGCTTTAGCTGGATGACAATGGAGGCCTTGCATCTCTACCTGTTGCTGGTCAAAGTTTTTAATACCTATTACAAACACTACCTGCTCAAGCTGTCTATCATCAGTTGGGGTAAGTGAAAGGGTCAGGTATGATACACATACATGCATGACACACATACATGCACAAACATAGACTCGCCACAGAACCCCAAAATTAACCCCCCATTAATTCTGAAGTTTAACACTGGCTCCAGGTGAGTGTAAACATGGCTGGGAATGAACAGGGGCCACAACCAAAACACAAGACCGCAAATTGTTCAACTGAATCATTAATCATCGCTAAATAATCTGGGGCCAAAATACATTACTGACATGCTAATACAATATGAACCTTCTAGACCGCTCAGGTCATCTGGAACAGGTCTGCTAATCGTCCCCAGAGTAAAAACTAAAAAAGGTGAATCAGCGTTTAGTTACTATGCAACAAATAGCTGGAACCAACTCCCGGAAGATCTGAGCCATCTCCTAAGCCTGACAACTTTTAAATCCAGACTAAAAACGTATATATGTTCTCTTAAGTAAATTATTTTTAATTTATTTTCATGGTCTTTTTCTTTATTGTTCTTTGCTTGCCTTGTGTAAAGCACATTTAATTACCTTTGTGTATGAAATGTGCTATACGAATTAATTTTGTCTGATTTCATTTCATTTGAAACTCTTGATCAAATAAATTCTTAATGAAGAATAATCGATCATTGATTATTCATGAACAACCCTATCTTCCGGGCAATTGCTTTGGCCGTGGCGCTGCGGAGGGGCACGACGTCTGGATATCTCATAGCATAGTCCATCATCACCATGATGAAGCAATGATCACAGCTGGATTTGGGTAATGGCCCGACCACATCCACGGCAATTCTGGCGAAGGGGGTTTCAATGATGGGTTTTGGTGAAGGGCAGTGGCGGCTGGTGGAAAAATATTCTATGTGGGGCTGTTCTATATTCAGTCAGCTTCACAAATACAATTGAACGCTATCTGCAGGACTCCAGTGTTCTGATAAATAGTGTTTATTAAATGCCAATATTAAACATGCGAGGCATTCTTACACAATACAATCTTACTAACGTCAACTACAAAAACAAATGGGGTCAGGGGAACAATGTGTGTGTGTCTGGCATCTTATTGTTTTGGCCATTCTGTCATTCTGAGTGGCAAACCTCTAAATTACTTAATTATTAAAGTCTGTTGTTTTAGATTCGTTTTTTCTCCATATAGAGCATAGCTAGAGCACTCAGGCGTTCCAGTGTCATACTCTTCCTCAGGTAGGTCTTGATCATCTTCAAAGTAGAGAAGTGTCAGCTTCCATTAAAGATTCTCACACAAAACGTTGGGTGCATGGAGTTTATTGCATAATGGTCGGGCAAAGATTTAAACATACAGATGGTCAAGGATAAGACATGGTATTGGACACTCTAGCTCCGTCTTCGTCACATTTAGTAATAAAAGGGTAGTGTCAGTCGCAGCCCAGTACTGGCCGGAAGCCTTTCCAGCCTGTGGGAAGTGGTGGACTCTTTTTCTGATCCTATAGCTGTCACATCCCCGGAGGAAACTGCCGGGTTGTGTTTGGTAGATCTCTCCTGTGCCCCAGAGTGTGCAGGTGGTCAGGGTAAGCATCTTCCATTCTGTCGCACGCATAAGCAGTGGGTAGGAAACCGGGAAAATGCTCCTATGCCTGCAAAGTATCAAGGCCGTACTTCCTGAACCAGAGTATGTTACTTTTTATGCTTTTTATGGCCGAGGTCTAGTTCATGGTTCTGCACTGTACGTGTCAATCTAAGGTATAGCATGGGTAATGCCTGCCCTACTATTTAATGTTTTTGTGTCACAAGCATAGGCGTGTTCTTATGGGTAGGAGTGTTATGTCCACCCTGTTACGGACACTGTCCTGGTACTGGTTAATCGTTCCCTCTCTCCTCTCCTATAAAACCCCACCTCTGATTCCATTCGGGAGAGCAGCCCAGAGCGATCTAGCTGTCGATGAGACCAACCATATTACCTGTCCAAGTACCCTTCCAGTCCGTATACTTGAGAGCTTGTTTAGTGTTTAGTGTTTAGTGTTTAGTGTTTGTTATGTGTCAACCTGTGTGTGTTACTGTTCGTACGTTGACCCCCCTGTTATTCCACCATTTCACTTTGTTCTCGTTGTGTGTAGTCTGTCAGTCCGCTGCGTAGTTTCCCATGTAACCCGTCCGTGCCTAGTTTGCCGGCGGCTTTTGTTAGTACACACCCCTTTAGTTTTCTTTTTCCTGCACACTGTGTAAAGTTTACATTTACCGTTTTTGGGTCATTCCGGAGCAAGGGGACAGGTAAGATATCCCGGGGTGTACATTTTGCACCACGTAGGTAACTCCCCTGTATTATTCCCAGTAGTTTAGCAACGCGTGCCACCCTCTGTATTTATTGTTGGAAGTTTTTT
>JAVQIZ010165427.1:0-11776 GCA_036023535.2 Galaxias brevipinnis
CACACACACACACACTAAATGGACTGGATTCATACAGCGCTTTTCAACCGGAAGGGAACAAAGCGCTTTACAATGTTGCCTCTCATTCACCCATTCACCCATTCACCCATTCACACACCGATGGTGGCAGAGCTGCCATGCAAGGCGCTTGTCTCAACATCGGGAGCACCTCAGGGTTCAGTGTCTTGCTCAAGGACACTTCGACACATCGACAGGAGGAGCCAAACCTTGGATCAGTGGACGAACCACTCTACCTCCTGAGCCACAGCCGCCCCTATATGCTACTTATATAGTAAGACACCTTGACAATGGCAGCATAACGTAACAGAAAAGGAATGTGAGAGTGTGTGCCTCTTTTGAGGATAACACAAGGATAAGCAGACAACAAAGTCACATTCATAGCCTTTCCATCTCTCTTATTTATCAAGTGTGGCGTACAATTATCTCGTGGTCACTGTATTGCAAGAACACCAAAATGTTCAATTATGATTTAGAGTGGGTATGTATTGGTAATCAATCTACTTGGCTAACCTTGAAGATTGCTTTTTAGTGTTGCCTAAGATTTTTGGTTACCTGTTATATAAAAAAATACTAAATATTAACATGTTGTGGATGCTTAGCAAGCAGAGCCAGTCTCACCTGTGAGAGCCACTCTTCATCGTCCTGTCCACTGTGGTCTGATGCCAGGCTCTCATAGGACTCATGGCGTGCAATTGTGCCAGGGCTCACTGGGGGCAACACTATGGATAAACACAGACACAGAGTAGAATGTGAATTGTTATTATTAATATCTATAATCCATTTTCACTTCAGATGTGCTTGAGGCAAAAAAAGAAAAAAACAAGTATGTGTGCCAGCAAAGTACCGTACCTACCATCAAATTAGTCCTTCACCAAAAAGGATGTGAAATGTATTCACTAACATAATGTAGTAGTACACGTTTAAAGGGATAGTTCAACTTCTTGGGAAATGAGATAAGTTCCTACTTACTTACCCCTAGTAACAAGAGATGATCGATATCAATGTTATGATTTTGCGTTCAATAATGAGACATTTAAGTAAGTAGGTAGATAAATGTAGCCTAGCTTACCACAATCGGACAAAAAAATATAATTTGTTTGCCATAGCCACTAGCTATCTCCTTCACGTTTGTCCGAAACTGCTTTTATTGTGTGGTGCAAGAACTTGCCAAAAACCCACCACATCCAACTGCAGGAAACATTTTTTCTCCAACCTTGCTGTTCTGCCTCAACTGCTAATTTTCAACAACATAGTTTGTTTCTTTTTGATCTACAGCTTTTTCCCAGCGAACTCTTAGCTCTACAAAGTATACAGTTTTCTCTGAGTTGGAACAGAATATTAGGTCTGGTCTTCGTGTTTGCACACTTGCTAGGCTTTAAGTGTGAACATATCAGATTGCCATATTTCAATATGTTTGGTTTAATAAATAGCCTAAATGTTTTGTTTGAAATATAACAGCAGCAAAGTTTTAAGTTAATAATAGGCTATTTACATGTTTTTGAGATAACAGGTATAACTCTACTGTTCAAAAATCACTCAGCTCGCGAGCTGGAACAACAACGGCCCTGTTAATTCTTATTATTATAAAATAGGAAAAAAAAAAGTTATTTAAGAACAATTCTCTACACTCCTCAATATTTATTGTTCTGGGATCACCAGTTGATAGGCAACGGTTTTCGGAATTGGGCAAGTGCACGCTGGTCGGCTCCAGACCGTTATCATTTCAGTAGCCTAAAATAATAAAAAGATAATTCGATATAAAGCAAATAGATTTTTTGTGTTTATTTATAATTTGTTTAGGCTACCAGGTAGAGTGCACTCAGTGTACTGTGGCCGATATAGTTTCAGTATAGTAGGGCCTACCCTTGAAACCATTCCTTAACCCGTGCAAACTCAAATAATTTGCATGAGGTGAGGTGCACAAACATCACAAACAGCTGACTACTCGTTCAAATCAAGCCGGCTACTATATTACATAATATTTCGATAAAAAAACAAAACAGTTTTGAATAGTTTTGACTGTGATAGACTGGCGACCTGTCCAGGGTGTACCCTGCCTCTCGCCATGTGTCGGCTGGGATAGGCTCCAGCCCCCCCGCGACCCTGCATAGGATAAGCAGTATAGCTAATGGATGGATGGAGTTTTGAAAAGAAAGTTGCGATTCTCTACGTGTGTATATTTATGAGCACTAGCCTCTGCTTCAAAACAACACGAGTATGATGATAGCGAACTTTCGCTATCGTTGGGTCAGACTCGAGGGGACCTCACTGTTTGCCTGCCTGTTGCCTTGACGAGCGGCACGTTCCTGTCACTGCAAGGTAACGCGCAAAACCTGTTACTGTCACGCAATGAAAGCGGAGCGGATTCACATGTTTGTTATTTTAGAATAGTGTTTTGGCATAGGTTTACTTTATACATTTATTTAAAACCAATACATAGGCTTGATAAACCTTATAATGAAGGTGTTAATAAATAAATACAAAATTATAAATAATGCCTAATTATTCTGAATTACAAAAATGTTATAATCATTCATGAATTGGGGTGGTTTTAAATATAAGAAGCTATGTACAGACTGTGTGAGCTAATATGCACAAGAAGCCTAATTCTCCTTTACAATAATTCATTAGGCCTACTTTTTTTACAATCGGCCCCCCTGGACCCTGCCTACCTTTTCCTACTGGCTGACTACTCAATATCCTGAACATAAACCTACCATACATAACATGAAGGGCACCTTTTTAACATGTTAACTTTGGCAAGCATTCTTTATTTAGTTTTAGTCTTTGTCACTTAATGAAAATTGTAGTTGTGTTAACGTCAAATTTTCGTCATTTAATTTTGTTTTAGTCAAGATTTAGTCAGTGGTAGTCAGTTTTCGTTTTAGTCCAATTTTCGTCCAGGTTTTAGTCCTGACTCTTAAGGGGAATTAACATAAATGGATCTGGTTTATATGCACACTTCTACACTGCAACCACTTGAACAGTAGGCTAAACACGGCGCCCCATACAACTATCAACAAGGCAGTGGGTGATGTTAACCGTAACTATCTTACGCAATCTGGCTAAACTGAATTAAGAACTTAGCACCGCTCTGCTTACAAAGACAAAACACAAACAATACCAATGTGCAGCAAAACACAAATGCAAAAATAAACTAACTTACAGAATGACAACCAACCACTATATTCAAGCATAAAAGACAAACATGTACCCACAAAAAGGCACCAACACACAAAAGTATTGTACTTACATCCATTCAGAAGGTATTGGTAATATTGCACCATGTCTGAGGCCACAACCAAAGGGTGGTTCGATGTAAAGGGTGGTTGGAGTTCATTCCATTGTGGTGTCCTGTTAAAAGCACATAAAATATGGACAAGTACAGACATTTTACATTGTGCAGGCTGATATTCCAAAAGAAATACCAAAACTGGAAAATGTACAGACATTTACATACATTAGATAGCATGCTGAAAATGTTCAACAGCAGTCAGCATTTAGAATTTTCTCTAAAATGTCTCGGTCGTACTCTCATATAATTTTTTATATCAACAATGGTAAAGACATGCATTTTTTTTATTGTTTGATATGGTTATCCAATTACTATAACTTGAGAGACTAAGCTGTAACACATTAACCTTTTCATTCCCTAAATTTGAGAAAAAAACTATTAAATAAATAATCCCAAATGGAAAATCACTGTTGTTTGGAAAGTATTAATTATATTAATGCAAAATTAAAACAATTGTCAAGTAAGCAATTGGGATATATATGACCACGTGGAGCATTTTAGACAACAACACAGTAATTGGTTGCATTTAAGTTAATTTGACAGAATCTTTTTTGGGAAAATCAGTCTGGGGAATTTCCCCTTTGGAATTTCCTACCACTAAAATCACCTCCTACATAGACCTCTTACTACCTATCGTAACTTTTGAGCTAATCTTTTAATGACTGTTGTACAAACAATATTCTCATACTTATTAGTGATGCTTGATCCATTTCATCAAATTAAAATGACGAAATAATAATTGAACAGGTTATTCCATAAATGCAGTTATTTGTCCGATTAACTATAAATGTATGTGAAAAGCTTTAACTTTTTGTGGAGGAATGGAGGAGCACACATTGCTCCTGTTACTTGTGTACAACTTGGCAGCTTTGCCTTTTAATACATCTGTGGTGTTTGTGGACCTGGCAATGGCCTTCATAGTGTTCTCTTTTAATTGTGTTTTTAGAAACAGTTATAATCTACAAGGTAGCATTTACAGTTAAAGCACTTTGTGCCGATGTGCAAATGATTAGGCACAAGGTAAAATGTTTTAATAAATTCTCCAACAAAAACTCCAAATCTATCAAACGCTATGACTTTTTAGCATGTTATAAAAAGGCCTATACACAAATGAATAAATACTAGAAAGACTGTAGCCTACGCCAACATCTTTGCTAGCCTAGTTGTAATCCTGTCACATGGTCAAACTCCTAGTTTCAGTGCTGGTAATGGTTAGATTACATGAGAGCAGAGGCACACCACTATGCTACGGTTAAATGTTTTTGTAAAATAATAGTAACTAATAATGACTACTGACGCATAATGAATAATATTGGATTAGGCCTACTATTGTATATGCTATAGTATTTGGGGGGGAAAAAATGCAACCTTCAAATTCTAATTTGGAAATCGATTTCCATGGTCTCGATCAAAGCTTCGAAGCATTCAGGTTAGCACTACTGGTTTTCTTAAGAAGTGTGAATGAGCATTGATAATTAAGTAATTGAACATTTAGCTGACTAATGTACCTGTTACACAATGCAAGCAGTGTTTTTAGTCAGAACGCAGAAATTAAAGTTTGTTCGGCATGCAGTTGAACGCTAGTGCAAGCCCATTGGAATATAATTATAAAAAATCCTTAAGCCTGTTCGGTGCTAGAGTGAAGCTTGCATTGGCAATGAATGAGTGTTTATTTGATGCATTGTTTCTTGGGTCAATTCCGACCAATCTCCCTGCTAAACGTGGAGGGTAAAGTCTTCTTTGATATTATGGCGCAGAGCATGGCTGAATATTTGCAAAGAAATAAGTCCATTGATACATCTGTATGGAAGGTAGGAAGAGTGAGGATCTCTGGATGCTTAAAACATTCCAGCAGGATCTGGCATTAGGTCCAATGGGCAAAGATGGATAAAAGAGACCTCTACGTAGTCTTTCGGGACTTCGACAATGCATTTGGTACGGTGTCCCATGAGCTCCTGATACTTGGAAATTTCACTAGATGAAAACTTGTCATTTAAGAGTCATGTGCTTGAACTCACAAAGAAGGTGAAGAGCTGACTTGGACCTCTATATAAGATTGTGTTTTTCTCTTGAAAACAGAGAATTGTATAATCAACCCTCTTGTTAGTTATGGATTATGGTGATATTGTGTATACGCATGCATCCCCAACTATTTTAAAGTCCCTTGGCACAGTTTAGAACAGTTCTTTGCGTTTTCTAACTGGGGATAGTTTTAGAACTCTCTCCACAATAAGGTAGGATAAGATAGAAAAATATTGGGCCTCATTTACTATCATTATAAAAAAAAAAATTCTTCTTCAACCCCATTTACGCAGTTTTCACAAACATTGACATTCACCAATGCTTTCTTATTTAGGATTTGTTCTTAGGAAAGACCAAAATCTACGAACATTCAAGAGCATTCTTACACACATTTAAATGCTGACATGTTAAAAGTCGAAGCTATTGGTTATTGGGTTTCCTTGAATTCTACAGTTACTGGATTTAAATGTATTTATCTTTATAATCTGTTTTTATTATGATTTTCATAATTTTTTTTTACATTAAATAAGCACAACACTTACACTATAATTCACATTAATACGCTGTTGCGGCGAGTTCTCAACAGGCCAAAGGTAAACTTTTGGACCAAATCCATAGTCCGGACCAAATGCGGTCTGAATTCCTGACTCGAGCATTTGCTCTACAACTGATCTCATGTTGAAGCGGACATAAGCTGAAAATAGTGGTCAGTGAGACAATAGGCAAACTTACATAACTAGAAAATGTATTTCCCTGAGCGAATGTGATGTGTCGCAGTAATTGGACTGACCGCCTTAGTGCGCAGCATCTGCCCCACAGCACAAGTAGACTGCACTTCAGACTATGTTTGTTGACAGGGGTTTTTAAAACATGTCTTGGGCAAGCGGTTCACCTAGTCAGTTGTAAACATTTAGTGACTTAGTGTAAAGGAGAATTACACTTCTTGCGTGATTTTTCTGTAAAGAACTAATAATAGCCTATAAGTATTCAAACACACACCAATTCCAGACTGATCATTAGTTTTGTGATTAAGAATCATTGGACCTCATTTACTATTTTTTGTTTATTTATTCCATTATCTCCAAATTAATCCATTCCGCTTTCATTGCGTGGCAATAGCTAACTCTTTAAAAAACCATACCAGGTTTTGCTTGTTACCTTGCTGTGGCAGAAACTTGTCTCGGCTCTCGTCAAGGCAATGGGTGATCTGACTATGTTTACTAGCTAAAGTTCGGTCATAGGCACATTTATCTATTAGCATGCTCGCATTGTTTTGAAGCAAGAGGCTATTGGTCATAAATGTACATGCATAGCGAACCCAACTTGTTTATCAAACATTATATATTAAAGTAGCCGGCCAGATGAGAATAGTCAGTCGGCTGTTTGGCAAGAAGCCGGCGCTTATTGAAAGCTCTGCATGTTGACTGTCATTCAACATTTTGTCTAAAATTTTTTAAATGATTAACAAATTATTTTCCAAATGTTTAGGACCCCCCTCAGCGACGCCCTTGCATGCCGACGTATATGTAGGAGAGTATGTAACCACAAAAAACTCTTAACAGTTTGTAGCGTATGACATTAACTCTCAGACAGTTATAATTTCAGTAACACTCACTCACTGGCGCTTTTACTGTGCAGACCGACATCTACGTATATTATTAACCTGAAATTCTATCAGATGAGGATAATGGGAAAAGTAGCCTTGGACAATTCCAACTCCCAACCAGTCACCTGATACTAGGTCGCAAACATAACAGACAACAGTGATGTAAATATTGATAGTAGAAGGCTGTAACTATTATCGGCATAGGCAATGCAAACGCATTAGACAAAGTAAAGGCAATGCATAATTTTGGCATTAATGGAACGCCGAATTATGCGAGCTAGGATCAACAAAATAAACAAAGAGGCTAAATGCAACAACAAGCAATACAATAGTTAATCACAGATTACTTCTGGATAGATTGGCCTTGCTGGGATTGGTTGATGCAGCCTTTACATGGTTTCAGGACTACCTCTCTGATAGAACAAAGTGCATAGATGCTAAAGGTTTGAAATCAAAGGTTGTAGCCATAGAAAATGGTGTGCCACAAGGTTCGGTTTTAGGTCCTATATTATTTACACTTTATATTAATGATAGATATGCCTCTGTTAAAGACTGTGCAGTACATTTCTATGCAGATGATACCATTCTTTATTTCTGTGCTCCATCCATGGAACAGGCAATGTCAAACCTGACAAAGGCATTTAATTGTGTACCGACATCCCTTAGAAATCTAAGATGAATCCTTAATGAGTCAAAAACGAAATATATGCTTTTCTCATGGGCCAAAAAAGTTAGATTATAAGGGCATTTAACATTTGCTCCCTTAATGGGCCCAAACTGAGCTTGTTGCAGTTTACAAATACTTGGGAATTTCATTATATGAAAAGTTATCATTTAAGACACATGTGCTTGAACTCACAAAGAAGATGAGGATCAGACTTGGAGCTTTATACAGAATAAATCATGGTTTTCACTTGAAAACAGAATGACAATTGTAAAATCTACTCTCTGAGAGTCTCAGTCGGTTACCCCTCTATAAATAAAATAATTAAAAAAATATATAATATCCATACTGTGTGTGTCTCTATCTTAAAATACATACCTGCTTAATGTCCAACAAGCTCGGAGAGAGGTGTTGAGTTCCAGAGGTGTATCATCACTGATCTTCAGTGCTGTGCTGAGTGGCTTTGGTTCTAGGTAGTGCTCTACCACGTTACCGTAACAACTAAGGATGTAGAGTGATTCGATCACCGATTGTCTGGACTGATCTGGGGTGGGGTGCCAAGATGGAGATTAAAAAAAGAACATTGTTTTAAAAAATTTTGAAAAAAAACAAACGTAACAAAGTTCTGAGTTGGAAAAGCAATACTTCAGAAGTTTGAGAACACATTATCCTTAATTTTGGTTAAAAATGCAATGTATGTGATGAATTAACTAAAGCACCATACACCCATGCATGAACTTAATTGGCATGTCATCATTGCCCTTATGCAGACCATAATAATCACTCGTGAAATTCTTCTGAGATAACTAAATCAAAACAAAATTTATGATGACAAAAACTATGATCCTCCTCTTAGAATCGCCACCTTAACGTGGTGGAGGGGTTTGAGTGTCCCTGTGATCCTGGGAGCTGTGTTGCCGGGGGCAGTAGCCCCTGGTAGGATCTCCAATGGCAAATTGGTCCCGGGGGACGGTCCAGACTAAGCGCGTTTCAAAGACCCACGATGAATCGGAACCAACTTTAGCACTTCGCCCGGAATAGGGAAACCGGGGCTACCCCCTGGAGCCATACCCGGGGGGGGTACTGTATATATATGTATATACATATACAGTATATATAAGGTCAAAATCTGAATATTGTGGGCATGTAACACATAAATATTTGCTTTGTACCTTTTTGTATTTGTGCACTGATCTAATCATTACACCCCAGAAAGAACTCACGTATAAAGATCATTGTAAAATGAAATGGCAATTTTTTTTATTTTGCTTAAGTTCTTTACATCATCAAGGCACTCTTGTCTCCAAGATAAGTGACAAGGGGTTGATATCATTCTTTCCTCTTGAAATAGTAGAACCCTTTTCCAGTATGCTTCTCGCTGTCTCAGACAATACTGTGCAACACTGAGTGGTAGCACAATCACCTGCATCTTTACTTTGATTTAGAAGGATTGCATCATTATATATGTGTATGTGTGTGTGTGTTTATGTAAGAGAGAGAGAGAGACAGAGAGAGAGAGAGAGAGAGAGAGAGAGAGAGAGAGAGAGAGAGAGAGCACAACAACATTGCTTCCCTGACTGTTTTATATTGTAAGGCCGTTATGAACATGCATGTTTAACAGGGGAAAATAATTCATGTGGTCAAGCAAACTGATTAATCAATAAATACATACAATACATGTATCATAATATAGTTCCTTGTGGCCAGGCAACAGTAAAGAGACTGTCAATGGGTTTCAGCATCCTTTAATCTGTGTACAGTAGTAAAAAATATAATTGTCACACCAAATGAGCTGAAGAGCGAGCTGAAGAGCAAACAAAAGCGAATAGCACCCGTCATTCTGCCTCTGGCTTGCCTCTGAAGCTAAGCAGAGCCGGTCTTGTTTAGGCCTTGAATGGGAGACCAGCTGCTCCTATAAGTGGTGTTGGTTGACTAGTGGGGGTCACTCTACCCTCTGGTCTGTGGCAGCCTAGTTTCCCGTGGCCATTCCTCCAAAGTGTGTTCTTTTAAACAGTGTTTCCTATGAAGTTGGTCTCTTCTTGAGCCCTTCAAATCTGGAAGGCACACATTTGATTGGCTCTTTTAAATGTCACTCATTCTTTGGCGAAGCCATAGAGATATAAATCTCTATGGGCAACACCCTCCCCAGCTCAAGACACACTGGTTTGTGCGTGGCTATATTTGTAAACTTTTTTGTCTGTATTTGAAACTCCACCCATTTCAATACTTAATTGGTTAATTTTGAATAGTAACAAGTTGCTAGTCTCCACTTCCTTCATACAGACTTTTACCCTCAAGCTTCCCCAGCCTTTCAAGCCAATGTTTATCTAGCTAGAACCGAGGGTAGTGGCAGCCCCATGATACTGTCGTCTAGTGCGTTTTTTGAGTGGAACGTTAAACAAGTGTCCTGACTATGTGGCCAGTGGTCACTAAAGAGCTTACAATTGGCTAGTTAATCCCCTTTCCTGCCCCTTGTGGCTCTCAGTAGGTCATAAACTGATGTGAGCAAGTCTGGTGCCAAATGGCTGACGTGGCGAAGTAGTGATGATTTTTGTAGTAGGGGTGCTGAAAAACCAAGAAACAACACCAAGGCCAAGATAATATATGCTATGTATCTAGTATATATAATTTCTTTGTTTTGTTTTAAATCTAGCTTACAATGACTGTAAAGAAAAGTTCCATTACTTTACGCACTTACATCACACTAACACCAAAATGTAAGCAAACATTTCAACCTAGGGGCACTGCAGAGCTTGTCGTACTTTTCGTTTCGTGCTCTTGCTTACACAGGAACAATGGAATCACATTAGTGAAGGTACGTCTGGAAGCACAATATTGAGGCAATATTGAGGAAAAAAGGTTAACGAACAAAGTAGTACTCCTGTCTCTTCATTTACAAGGCCTATGCCTCAGAGGGGACAATCAATAAAGACTGTTCCCCTAGACATACTGTCTATTATAAGGGCTGTAATGGCATGACATACTCAATTCAACTTGTTCAGAGTGCACTGTCATCACATTTGTCAAATTGGTACTGTCCAAAGTGAGCCGCAAGCCTTTTCTCTCTACTGCTTCAGTCCACAAGGGATTCCACCCCCCACACACCCTAATGGTGGACAGTGCAGGGCATGCTATGCCACGATTCAGAGGCCATTCTGTACCAAGCAGGCGTAGGTCAACCCTGTCTGCTTATCATTATTTGGGGATTAGTGCTGGCCTGCAGCCCCTTTGAAGTTGCGATCTTCTACACTTTTGTGTCGTTGAAATTACATAGGGAGCTTTCAGGGGTGCAGAGGCAAGGAGTCATTGAAGTAGGAAGGAGAATAGGCAGCAGTCATTTTTGGATCTGTCTTCAACCATAAAGGAGCGAAAGCTTGTGCTAATAAGGTGGAGAAAACATAATTGCAATTATCGCTTCATCGGTGAGCACTCGCAGAAAAACTCTCTCTCTCTCTCTCTCTCACACACACACACACACACACACACACACACACACACACACATACAAACACACACAAACTCACATTTGGGATGAATAAGATCTTTTGTGCACATACTGCCATCTGCAGGTAATTTTGTGTTTCTGCCGATGAAATAGAAAACAACAGAATTTAGGTGTGTAGTGCAGCCTAAAACCATCTTACAAAATTTAAATAGCAAAAGGGTGCCAGAGTAAGACTTTTTTGAACAGCTATTTTTCAACCACTGGACAAAACTAAAAAACTCTTGTTTGCATCCCACAAAACTAGTCTATTAAAAGCGATCCTCTTATTGTTGCAGGTGGCCCCTTCTCTCAGGAAGGACAGGGACCAGGCACGTGCACACATAGACATCAAAGTGGGCTTGAGCCCCTGCCCTTTTTCTTCCTCCAGAGAAAGTGCCCTTTTTATGGGGTGCTTTAAAAAAAAAAAAAAAAAATTATTATAAATAAATATATATCTACTCCTGTTTGCGCACAGTTTCCCTTTCCAAAAATATATTGATTGAATAAAAAATAAAAAAATCAGGTCGGGGAGATTAGACTGTGAGGTTCCAATGCTCTCTCTACTCTCCCTCCCTCCCTCCACGTCTCCTGCACAGCGGTGCGGACAGTCATCGGCAGACACTTCAGACAGACAGGTAGCAGCACCTCCTACCTTACATTCCCATGTTATGCCGGCTTTTCTTG
>JAVQIZ010165464.1:0-10018 GCA_036023535.2 Galaxias brevipinnis
TGTTTCCTCGTTGACAGCGGGCAGGATCTGTCAGGAAACCGGCCGGCCATGCGGTCAAGCAGGGCCCGGCTTATTACGTCTAATAATACACCGCCGCTCTCTGAAGCGCTCCACCGGGCCCGGGCCGCTGCACCGCAGAGCGAGCACCGAGACGTCTTGTTCGGCGGCGCGCTCCGAGAATACAAATCGCCCGTCTGGATCGCCCGACGGAACGGGAGGCCGACACAACGCGGCGGGAAAAACTGGCTTTTGACGGCGACGTTTGTTTTGGTCTCAAAGGCGAACGGCGACAAGAGGCATTAACTAGGGAGGTGCTTTGTCCCGCGGCGCACCAAAACCCCAGAAACCCTTCCACCCCCCCCCCCGCCCGCCCCCCCCCCGCCCCCCCCCCCCCCCCCCCCCCCCCCGCAATGACACAAGATAAGGATCATAGGTGTCAAAGTATTGCACTAAGATAAATAAAATAGAAAGTTAGCCTGTTTCGTTTCAAAGAAGTGCTGCAATGTGTGCACATAACAAAGATAGCTACCCAGTAACTCAGGAAGCCTGTGCTGTAGATCGTCTTCTCTGTGCGTATGCCTTCACAACAGAAAACCCAACTGCTGATGTGTAGTTTGAGGCGCTGCTGTCAACGTGTTGTTGATCAACACCACCCTGCTGCTGTAATAGTATAACATTTTGAAGATTCAGAATCAGGCTGAGAAGATAAAAAAGCTTTGCTGTCAGGTATTTTTTGTCTTTTATTGTGTCATCAATGAGTTTTTATTTTTACTGATGTTTTGTAACTGCTGTTGTTACTTCTGCCTTGTGTTACATTTTAAAACGTTGCATTTTAATGTCTGTATTAATGTTATTGGTGTATCTGAGCATTAGTGTGTGTCACAGCCATCAAATGAGATGATGTGACAAATGACAGCTCCAACCTTATCAAAGTATATTTTACATGGTTAATTTTCTAAATCATCTGATTCGTCACTTTGTCTTTTTTATTTATTTATATTTCACTGTGTCAGACCTGACAGGTTTGGTTTTTGTTACTTAGTTGATAAATATAATATTTTGTAATACTGTCTTTGTTTGGTGACTTGTATTGTTGACTTGTGCAGTAACAGGAAGTAAAAGCATAGCTTTGCATGGTCATAATGGAAGTAAAGGGTTTGGTGTCTAGCTGCAGCATGGGTGACAGCTCAAGCTATATTTTCCACTTTGTGGAACAATAAAGTTAATCTTGAATCTTATGTCGAAACGTTCTCCGTGTGACCTCACCAACAGTTTGAAGAGATCACATGCACTCACCATGAAGGAAACATATCCTATATAAATATAGCCTATATATTGCTATGCTAATAATACATTTTATTCGGGCTACTTGGCTTTGACTTGTAACATTTTTTTAAAACCTGTTTAAGAACGGAGAATTCTGGGAAGCAGGAAGCTGGCCATCGAAGGTGAAGGTACCGCGGAGGATTGTAAACATCCATTTGACTCGGCAAGGTTGCACGGCTAATTATTTAAAGGTATGCGATGCACTGAAACAGCCCGTCAACTAGAGAGAAATCAAGAGAAAAAACTCTAGGCTTTCCTCGACCCTTGCTCCCTTAGTCCCTGACCAGATGCAGATCATTATAAATATATATTTTATTATCGCTGAAATTAGCCTTTTTCGATGTAGTGTTTTTCTTAGCCGGGCAACTTTGTTAACAGTATAATACTGTTAAGAGTAAGCCCTGTATGCTTCTACATAGAAACGTCTCTCATAGTGACTCATTATTTCACTTTCAGTAGAATAATCTCTTTTTGCAACCACATTTCTGAGCTCTTGTTCTTTAGGAGGAAAGGGGACCGTCTCTTTAACGCCTTGTTCCCTAGCAGCCGTTGCGTGTTCCCCCACGGCAACCAGACCCAATTTCTATTGGCCCAGTGTCGAGATGTGGGTGTGCGGGGTTGTGTGCTCCTGTTTCTTCTTATTTTTCAATTCCCCCTTGTTCTCCTTTTCTTGCTCTCGTTATTTATTAGAATTTTTCTTCTTGATCTCAACTATTCTTATTTTCACTCCCATTCTTTACCTTCTTTTATTTAATTTTTATTTAAATTCTTCCTCTCATCATTCTTCTTCTGACACTTCCCTCATGTTCTGTCTCTTATTCCTATTATTTGCATTCCTTTTTTTTCTTCTTGTTGTCGTTCTCCCATATGCTGCATTTTTGTTTTCCTCCAAGAAGAAAAGACAAAAGCACATATGCCTAAACAAACACTCACACAAAAAACATGTTATTTGTGAGCCAAAGATATACGGGCTGTAATTACTGTAAAATGCCAGGACAGGTATGGTGTGGCCTATGACATCCTTTTAGATCTCCCACAAGTGTGTGCTTGTGCAGACAATGCTTATTGGCGAGGGGGTTATAATTATTTTTGCCACCTTAAACATAGGAATTCTACATTTATAATGGTTGCCTGAGTAACCAATGGTGTGTCCATGTTCACATTCTCAAACGAAAAGCTGACCCGCATGCCATTAGTGTACTTAAGTTTTATGGAGTGCCATTGACTTAACAAAGCAATTTAGTGCTCCTTCAGGTCTCGCTTGGCAGTAGAAATAAACTCATGCACTGCGGGCAGGACGGTTTATTTACGCTCTCCAACCTCTACCTCTGCCCCAGCCTCTCATTGTACAGACAGAACCATTGACTTTTCCCCTCAATCGGTTTCTTATTTTAGCCGGAGATGGCCCTGCTGGCGCTCTGACTGAAGCTGAGGCGCAGCTTTGATATTCGAACCGCCCTCCAAGCCCGCGGAAAGGACCAAACGGACGACAGAACCTCCACTCATTAACTCCGAGATCAATGAAGAGGAATGCAGACAGAGATTGGATGGTTCTCTGCAGATGTTCAAGAATTGATTGGGTCAAGAAGTTCAATACTTTATACCTCCTGCCTTTCCACGTTCTCTCCCATTTCCCAGTCCGCCCAAATGAGGCATCAATGCAATTCTCGTCACTCTTTGATCTTTCTTTGACAGTCACCGTTTCGGTTTTGGGAGGAGGTGGGAGGCTGTAAACTTGAATATAAGAATGGTGTGGAAAACAAATAAATAAAGCGCTTTAGTCTAGTTTGCTGTCAGCCCCTCCAAGCCACTGTTCCTCACGTTGTTTATACCATTTTCCTCATTAACGGCTGGAGCAGTTTGTTCTGTCAAACGAGGTGATGTACACTCGTCTCCAGGGAACTGCAATGTGTTCTTCCATAAATATGTTTACCAAGCACGTGGGGGTGAGGATGACACTGCAGTCGGAGCGCGCTGGATGCTGCTGCGGATCGTAACTAGACCAGTGGATGTTCGAGGACGTCGCGACTGTTGCGTTTTCGAGTAACAATATGAGTCTTCCCCGTGTAGGACATAATTGCTGTTTAGTGCGGTAGACTAATTGGAGTGATTACACCTCTTAATTCCCCGTTGAGCTGAGCCCAGTGTCCATCAGAAATTATTACACCCTGTCGTTGTCCTTCGTTGTTAACGTCACATCTTTTGAATACGGCCTACTGAAGATTTTTTTTACGAATATCCTAATCTGTATAATAATTAGAAACCATCCAAACTTTCTACGTGGCCTACAATAAGTAAAAATTGTTAGTAGGCCTATTTGTTGTAGGCCTATTTCAATGTAAATAGACTAAAGCAACAACACAGGGCAATTTTAAAGATTTCTGGTGACGTGCTTTTCACAGAACATAATTTAAGTTTCTAATTTTGAGCTCACATTCTTGTTGACCAGACTTAATTCTGCAGTTTATAAACAGGGCCGAAAAGACACTCGCTCTACTCACCTCTTTTGGGACAATGGCACGTCTAAGTCACTCCGAATTTAATCTGGATGGCAACTCTTTTATGCAGGCCATCTTTGTGTTGTAACTGTCTTTCTCTCTGTCGGCCTGTCTTTCTCTCTTAAACAGACACACACACACTTACGTCTCTCGCGAGTGTCTGCGCGCTCAGAATTCTGCTGCTTATTACAGCGCAGAAGGCAGCTGTCCAACCTGCCGCTGTCACATATGTTTGATACTTCGTGATGCAAGTGGGCCAATTAAGGGTATCCTGTGGGAACATTTGGCAGAGCGTGCATTCCTTCGCTCTCAAACCCACCACCGCCCTCACACACGCATTTATTTTAATATCGTCTCTGAACTGCTGGCTAATTGACAGGTCTAGAAGCTGGAACAATTGTGTTCACACATTTGGATCTTTACGGTATCATATCATACTCATAATAATATTATATTAATGTTGTCGCAAATGACCTGAACTCAAATAACTGGTGTTACCCTTTTTAATATGCATAGCAGACAGACTATTTATAGTTTTACCATTAATAATGTAGGCATAAGAACAGTTTCGGTTGCTACACTCTTGAAGCAAGCACGAGCGCACGACCGACGAGCTTGCGCTTTGAGGCGAGAAAAAAAAATGCCGCACGCACACACACAGGAAAACTCACGAATGTGACAGCCTGTACAGCGGCAAAGCCACACGGAACGCTGCGCCGTTGTTATGGCTTTAATAGAGGAGCGCTTTCCCCATTTTAACCTACTCAGAATGGATATTTAGCTTTCGGAGCCCATGAGGACTTCGTTCACTGATGTGTTTTCTCTATTTGCAGAGGAAGAATATACGCTTAATTGTGTATTTTTTGTAAACTTGAGCCTTCATTAGAAGAACTTGAAAGAAAAACAATGTTGCTTATTCCGCATACTATAAGTTACAATAATGTACTTTGCATCACTGCGCTCCACCTGTTGTAGGTGTGTGCCAAACGAGCCTGTGGATATTTACAGACCCCCATCACCCGACTTCGCTCACTTGGAAAGCCGCGAGGACCCCAGCCAGTCGTCGCTTGCCTGGAGTATAGTGATACGCATGCGTTCTGTGAACCAGGGAGCCTGCAGAATGCAGCGCTTCGGAGGCGCGTTTTCTGTGCCACATTGCGCTCCGAGCAGCCAAAGCGCAGTGTTACAATGAGCTTCTCCATCCTTCCGGCTGATACCCACCCACAATACCGACTTCTGACAACCAGAACCGCAGCTGTCCCCGACCCTGACCAACACTGCCTGGCCGCAGGATGCCCGGGGGAAAGAGAGGGCTTGTGGCACCGCAGAACACTTTTTTGGAAAACATTGTCCGGCGTTCAAGCGGTAAGTCAGTGCGTCATACTTGACAAAACAAGTAATTGTTGGTTGGTTTGTTTGTTTACGTTTTCCTTTATTTACGTTTGGGTATGTCTTAAGATAGACTTATTTAATTGTTGTAACTGATATTTGTTTCTTTTTTTTATCGTTCAAGAAATATTTAATTCATGTGATTTAATTCACTTTTGCTGTCATTGACTGTTGGAAACCTGTTATGTTGTTTTGATGACCGATTTTACACGTTTGTGTATTTCAAAGAGCACAATATGAATTCCATTAGCCGTGTTATTCCTCTTGTAGTAAATGTAATTGTTATTTTTTATCTTACAAGCCAACTCAACACATATTGTATAAAAGTATTTAGATTGATGCCAGGTTATGTAGTTGTGAATATATGATATGGGAGTTTAATTAATTTCATTAATTTAACACTTTGATTTGAAAAGAGTCAGCGCTGACGATAATGTATTTAGTGATATCAGCTACAAGTTATCTCCTTTGTAAAAAGTCCTATTATGTTTTTTAGATTTTGTGTTTTATGCACATTTCCACAAAGTAATGTTCTATTGTGCAAATTTATTGTGTTAAGTAATTTGTTTACACTGATGTGCAATACATTATGCAGTATAAACTCCCCTAATATCTGGAGGCTGGTATATAGGTTTGCGATGCCAGGGCAGGTCTTAAGTGCTCCATTATGGATTGATCTAGTGTTTTTCCTCCGCAAAAGAAGCCACTGTATTTATTGCGTTGGAGGAACAGGGCATTGCCGAGTAACTCCGGAGAAAGTGCTAGCTTTCGATTTGTTCTGTGGCATTTCGTCACACCCAAAGGGCAAGCATTTGGGTGTTGCAGCACTTTTTATTTGCGTCTTAGGCCTACTGTAGGACCACAGAAACCCTACATCACAAAATCTCTTTATTTCAATGTGACACATTGGGGACACGGAGGTAGTTGCATTGTGTTTAAGACTCCACCAAGATACACTATGACATGTTCTCAGATATGCTGGATTCTCCTTTTATTTTTGGGCTAGCTTGTGTCGACCAAGCTGTTATAAAGCATCCAAAATATACCCTGTTGTTAGGATGTATCCTCCCTCCCCCCTGTGCCGCTCAGCACACCCAGCCACTTATAACGAAGTTACCTCGCGGCAAAGATGTCATAATTACAAGTTGTAAAAGACCGGAACAAATTACTGATGCCATATATGACCTATAATGCATGACCTTTGACCTCCTCTCCCAGAGACCAGCTTTCTCCTTGGCAACGCCCAGATCGTGGAATGGCCTGTAGTGTACAGTAATGACGGCTTCTGTAAACTGTCTGGATTCCACCGGGCTGAGGTGATGCAGAAGAGTAGCACCTGCAGGTATGCAAACAAACCCCACATACATACGGCACATTCAAACAGTACATTACACACATACATACATACATACAGTACATACAAACATACATTTAGTGCATAGATAGGTACATACACAAATATGGCACAGCTCAAATAGCACATAGATGTATACAGTACATATACGTACATACATACAGTGCCAACAAATAGGTTCAAAGTTACATACATACATATGTACGTACAGTACATATGAAACATACTGTACATATATGCAATATATACTATAGATACATACATTCTTTCATACCTACATACATATATACAGTACACACATCCATAACTACGTACATACATGCATTGATACCAACATACAGTAACAGTAATACAGTACACAGATTAATATCCCATTTATATGCAAGTATATGTAATACAAAGTATACACACATATAAACATAAACATTTTATGATTAAATGCCTATGTACGCCTATGTACATAAAAATACATATGTATTATTATAATTATTTCATATTTAATAAAGACATTTATTAAATGCTGTAATGCTGTCCATGCTGTATGTAAATATCTTTATATTATTATGCGTATCTTCGTATATTCGTATTAACTGTATTTGTGTAGTAAAGGTAACGCTAAAATATTACTTCGCATGTTTAGAAGGTCTTTAAGTTGAAATAAACTGGCTGTTCTTGGTTTATTCTGTAACAATCACAAAGCTATGGCGCCACCATTCCTCCTGCAATAATGGCTAAACCTGTTATTTTATATATTCAGCCAATCCATTATTAAAAGCACTTAGATTGGACTGTGAAGCAGTGACTTAACTTTCTGTCCGTGTTCTGTTGTTAATGCATGCGTGTGCCCGTGGTAACGACCAGCGTTTCCATGACGCCCGCTAACTGGGTTTACTGGCTGACCTCACGCTGGGGAAGGTGTGGCGCTCTGAGTTCAGATGTCACATCAGCAACAAAATAAAATTCTTCCTCAGCATCTGGTGGCATTTTCACTTGTACTGAACAAGTGCCCTTGTCTGCTGCTTAGAAAGACTTTCAAAATGGATGGAATTACTGTTGCCAAGGGGAACCAGTCCGTCTACCGATGGTTTGAGTGAAGCTGGTCAGTGAGCCGCCAGCTTGGCCCAACAGGTTGTCCTGGCGACCGTCAGTCAAATGTTTAAATCAAGACTCTTAAAGTGGCCCTCGCCCCAGGTGCCTTTAGATGGAGCTCAGGGCTGAGAGCATGTTAAGCTAAACAGCTGAACACCTCCTTTACAGGCAGAGAGGCAGGCAGGCAGGCAGAGAGGCAGGCAGGCAGGCAGGCAGGCAGAGAGGCAGGCAGAGAGGCAGGCAGGCAGGCAGGCAGGCAGACAGGCAGGCAGGCAGGCAGACAGGCAGGCAGGCAGACAGGCAGGCAGGCAGGCTGGCAGGCAGGCAGGTAGAGAGCCAGGCAGAGAAGCAGGCAGAGAGGCAGGCAGACAGGCAGGCAGGCAGAAAGGGAGACAGGCAGCAAGGCAGGCAGAGAGGTAGGCAGGCAGAGAGGCAGGCAGGCGGGCAGAGAGAGCGGCAGGCAGGCAGGCAGAGAAGCAGGCAAGCGGGCAGACAGACAGGCAAGCGGGCGGGCAGGGAGAGAGAGAGGCAGGCGGGCAGGCAGAGAGGCAGGCGGGCGGGCCGGCAGAGAGAGAGGCAGGCGGGCGGGCAGAGATGCAGGCCACAGTGTGGTAACAGCAGCGTGGGTCCATGCTTTTAGTGTTGAGACATGGTTCCACAACAGGGGATCTGAGGAAAAGCCTAGGTCACTGGACTGAACAGAGCAACAAGACTGTTTATTTTTCTGTTTTGGGGAAGTATTTAAGACTTTCTGTGCTCAGAGAAATATTGTATAAACACACTGCAGACTGGCAAATAGCCTAGTTGGAAGCCACTCATCGGGGACCAGTTGACTCCTTGAAAGCCGTCTGCTTCTAGAATCTTCTAATAATATCAAAGAAAAAAAACATTCCACTCAGAAGGTACAGGAGTGGAATTTTCCCGGATCGTTTTTTATTCATTAGGATTAGGTCGTGTTATAGGTAATTTAATCCACGCTGGATTAACAAGCACCCACTTCTGAGCGTGGTAACTGATTCATAACCATGTTTGGCATATGGTTAGTTAGCCTCCATTTTGTGAGGTGGAGGACGGCTACCTCACTATTACATCACCTAGGGGCGTGGCCAACCAGCACCTTCAAAAATTAAACTAACGCTGCTTCTCACATCACATTGAGGGACAATTGTGGGACATACAAAATCTCTTTCTGGCTTGCTCTATGGTAGTATGGGTTATTGAGACGTAACGTTACTGCTCCCAGACAGGTGTGTTTAGTGTTGAGGTGATAACACCTGTTTGTCTTTTTAAACATGAAACACAAGGTTTACTCCCACAGCAGCTGACCTCTTATAAGCTACGATGTTGCGTGGCTAACTACAACCATAGTGTGATTGTTTGTGTTGAGGAGAGTGACACCTTTGAAGAGTGTGTAGAAAAACCTATATGCAAATATTTGTGACATGTGACGCAGGAGTGGGGGGGGGGGGGGCATTGGCTGATGGGATCAGATTAATATTCGTGTGTCGGTGATGATTGACTTATCTCTCCTTTTCTTTTCTTTCTCCCTCGTCTTCATCGTTCTCTATTTACTTTTCCCATATCTTCCTCTTTTTCTCCATTCTGTCTCTCTCACACTCTCTTTCTCTTGATCTGTTTATCTTTCTCTCTCTCTCTCTCTCTCACTAACTTTCTCTCACACACTCTCTCTATCTCTATCTTTCTCTCTCTCTATTCCCCCCCCCCCCCAACAGTTTCATGTATGGGGAGCTGACTGATAAGAAGACCATCGACAATGTCAGAGAGGCCTTCGATAACTATGAGTCCAACTGCTTTGAGGTTCTGCTGTACAGGAAGAACAGTGAGTGACATTTAAGAATCTACCGGCTATTTTCTGGCATGGCGTGGGAAAATGTCACCAGCGATGCGCTCGATCGTTTTGCATGGACTGACAAAGCCTCGTTTCCAATTCTGGTTCTGGATGTAAAAGTGCAGCGATGGATATTTCCCATCTCTTCAGGTTTTAGAGTGTTAGGAGAGAAATGCCAGTGTCACTGCACTGGACCACTTCTATCCATAATGGTGTTTTATTTTTCGTCTGCTGACTCAGCAGTGTTTTTCTCTGCGTTGCCTGTGTTGCATGTGTTAAAAATATGCTTTACTGACAACAATGGATTGACCGATTGATGGCCTAACTGATTGATTTTGTTCCAGATATTTACAATTCAAGGCACTTATGGAGGATATTTTTTCTCTTTTTTTAAGACAGTAACCCAATTTTTACTGTGACGGGCTGTGATGCATTGCCTGATTGAATAATTGACTGATGAATGATCTGAGGTGCTGATCTGTGTGTGTGTGTGTGTGTGTGTGTGTGTGTGTG
>JAVQIZ010165465.1:0-12224 GCA_036023535.2 Galaxias brevipinnis
AAAAAAAAAGCAAAAGATTTAGACCGATGAGATTGTAAGAGTTGAATTGCGACCGAAGAACGTAGCGAATCTTCTCTCAGTTCCCTGTTTGAAATTCGGGAACAATAAGCAATTAATCACTACCTTACAAAATATATAGATTTCTCTGCAATTTCAACAAAACAGTAGAGTTTGTCAAAAACTCTGAACTGGACATCATTCTGTTTTTGCAACGTGCACGTTGCCCAGTCTCGGTCAGTCCACTATTCACGACATTTGATCTGTCAATACAGCCCAATCAAAAAGACCCATCAAAACATTACTTCTCCATGTGGTTTGGCTACCATTCTCAGGTCATAAGCGGGGCTTGTGTACGGTTTCATTATAAATCATGGAAAGAGAAGTAAGCGGTACTCACACTGTTTACAAAACGTTCACACCCCTGAAACGATCCAGGAAGTAACACTGTACCTTGTCCTTACGTCGACCTGCAAGCTGCGTACTTTTCGTTTCAACCGCTAACTGCTAGCTTTTATTTTAAGATGGATTCCAGAAAAAGGCATTTCATGTTTGCAACGATAATGTTGGCTGCCGTTATTGCAAGTGACAGTTTTACGCTGGTAAAATGTCAAACAACATCTCCACCACCACCACCACCACCGCGTAAGATATCAAATTCAGATGTAGCTAAAGCTAGCTATCAGACTTACCTGGCAATTGCTAGTGCTGCTAGGGCTGTCGCGTTAGACAATTTAGCATTGTGTCGAACTTGGGACGCAGGTTGCCAACGTCAATGTCCGACAACCGAAACATTAATGTTTTACTTTATAATGATCCTTACTGAATCGTTATCTGTGGAGCTATTATTGTAATTCATGATATTCAATCGAATAACCTCAATGTTAGAGTTGAATTTAGCTGGCTAGCTCTCTACTCTAGTTGTCTTGCTAGCTAACGTTAGTAAACAAACGTAAAAGTTGCTTCATGTTTACTATGCATCCATCCATTTGGTAGACATGATGTTTGTTTTAGTACATTTACATTAGCGTTACATTTGTTCAGCGTTATATTTGTTAACGTCAATTTAACGCAGTTGTGGTGGATCATCAAGTTAGGCTACATCATCAATCACACTACTTGTACAGAAAGCTGTGACATCTCTGACGCTAATTTTGAGTGTACTGACTACTGCAGAAAAGGAAAACTATGCTATTCAGTGACGGCTTAGATCACAGATCTGTGCAGGTGAAGCTAGTACAGTCTTAATTGTAACACACACACACACACACGTTAACTCGGGCAATTGTCTTTTCAGCCTGTACTGCCCACTCAACCTGTGACTCATGTGTTCAAAACCCCAAGGTATGTCAACATTAAAATTTATGTAAACTTGTTTTTTATTAAATTAAATCCTGTTTGAAATTATTCATCATATCTTAAGATAACATTTTTATTATATTTCTCTCTCAGTGTCTGTGGTGCATGACAAACGGCACATGCACAGATTACCCCGTAAGCTATGTGGTCCCTCCACCGTCTGTATGTAAGCTTTCACAGGCACGCTGGGGATTGTGTTGGGGTAAGTTGCCTTAGTGTTTACACAAGTGTAAAAATCCCATTCAGATAAAGGGTACTTTACCAAACAGTATGACACTAGTCATGAACCACTCCTCAAGTACTCTTACAATACAGAAAACTAACAATAGTGGACCTAACTAACTATTCATGCAGTTTAACCAAACCTAGAGCCTATTATACCAAAATCGAGTGTGCTGCTAATAAACAGTTGAACCTGATGGTGCTAGGTCCCCCAGCTTCTGATCATTCACCTTGGTACACAGATGACACCAGCAGGGGATCAGATGATCCTGATCAACTTCACTACAGAGACTGGTTCATAGATGTTCATAGACAAACACAACTGTGTGCTGCTACTGGGACAGCTAGACAATACATATGTATATTTATTAGCCCCTCGATGTTTTTGAGTGTCAATTTGTAAATGAAAAGCAGAAAACGGACTGCTTATGCAGCCGTAATTTGTAGTGTGGCTACTGAGCCTGCAGGTGGCACCAAAGCCAAATAGTAGTTGTATTCCTCTTTACTAAACAAAACGAAGGGTGAAGATTGTTTTTTCTAGTTGAAAGTGTGGCGAAGCATGTTTAGATGTTTATATTTTAATGTTATATATATTTTGAATGATATCCTCTCATGCATGAAACATGTTTCTTATGTGAAACTAACAGTCACAGAGGAAACTGGCACATCATGCGATTACTGTTCATTTTATTGGTCACAGTAAACTTTGAGGCCCTGATTATCGCCATGGCAGTGGTGAGTGGGACCATCATCATCAGCATTGGCGTCTGTTGTTGCTGCTGTTGTTGCTGCAAGAAAAGTCATTCAAGGTAAAGGAGAAAATTGCTGAGCCTGTGTTCCAATTATTCTGACATTAACTGCTCACAGACAATTTACTCGAATCAGCATTGGCCAGACATTATCTAGAATTGCATCATTTGATCAGAATCGTCTACATCCTCACAGTGAAAATATCATCGTTAAACATTGGCTCACGCAACACTTCACCCAAGCTGTAGTTTCAACTTCCACCCATTTATTGTTTTTGGAAACCATTATCAAATCATGGTCCTTTTTTATATGGGGGAATAGAGGAGAATTCTTCTTTTAGATTAGAAATGTATTTTAAAATGTCATATGGCAATCAATCCACTGCCTGCTGACCGGCGACAGATTAGCAGCCATTGGATGAGTGACAGCTCACTGTATGTCAGGGGTCAATCTGTCCTAACACGAAGCAAAAACAAAAAGCGGAGGATGCAAAAATACATCTATTTATTCAACCTTTATTTAACCAGGAGACTTCACACGTTGAGGTTAAGAACACATTTTTCAAGCGAGACCTGGGCAGCAGCACAATCAACATATAATAAAACAAAACTATGTACCCACAGACACAAACACATGCTTTGTTTTATTTGTTTCTTTTGTAAAGCCTTTTCCCAGATTTGAATGGTGGAAATTCCTTTGTGTAATTGGTAGAAATCATAATTTCGACATATGTTTAATTTACAGACCGTCCCATAGTCTTGTTCCTCTTTCATATCATTAGTTATACAAAAATAAGACGGGCTCATGCATAACAGAAACGCAGATGTAATTTTTCATTTTGTCCCGGAGCAACAAGCTAATTGTGGCAAAAATCAAGTGCCTAATCAAAGCAAGTGCTTCAATCGATTGAGCCATGTAACTTTGAGTTTACTCTGAAATGAGTCGTGGTCTTTGTCCCCAGGCTGGACCGTGATGAGGAGAGGTTCAGCAGGAGGAGGGAGGAGATCAGACAGCGTTCTGAGGACCGGTAAGGAGCTCATCCATCGTCAGCATCTTGGATTCGAAGCCCTTAGAACTATTGAAGAAAAAGAAAGCGACACAAGTGCTTTCATGGCGACTGCTAGTAGTCTGTTTCCCAGCGCTCGCGACAAGAGCCCTTTGTGGTATTCTAGCAGTTGCTGTGCTGCGCCTGAAGCGGCCAGCCGAACAGCGTCTCCCAAAGGAGGAATTTGGTGTTCCTCAGTGTGCCGCAGGCCCGTCCCCTAAACACCAGCTCCATAGCTGAGACCGAGCAGCTGCACTCTGCTAATGAAGTCATAAATAGACTCTGCCAGCGGAACTACATCCTGTAGAGTAGCAGTAACTGTCCAAAAGGCCAGGGCTGCCTTCCTCAGCCTCACTTTCCCCAGTCAGTGAATCAACCCAATGAGAAGTTGTGAGGCTGACCCTGGAAACTCTCTCTTCCCTTCCCCCTCACGACATAAACGTGTCAGCCTCTCATCTATCCATTCGGTTCCCGCCTGGGCTCTGCCCAGCTAGTTAACCGTCCTCTGGAGGCTAGCCAAGCCGTCGTGTGGTTCAGCGCGAGCAGCCATGCAGAAAGATAGCGGCGAAACCGCGGCTCATCATCATCACGTGCCGGGAGCCCAGGCCTGCCTCACTGAGTGTGTGTGTGCGCGTGCGCAGCTGAAGAAGCCCAGCGTGCCGTACTCTTCCCGTTCTTCTTTTTTCCTCCTCACGAGTCGTGGGACGTAGCTCCCGTGCCTGATCTCCCGACCACAGGTCCCGGGCCAGTGGTAGCGCAGTGGGTGACCTACATACAGGGAGCTGGCTTCGGCAGCGGGACGTGTCCCGAGTGCATCCAGGCCCAGGGAGCAGGGAGAGTAGCGGCGCAGAGCTTCCAGAGGCCTCTGGCGGGCCCCCAGAGAGCCAGCTCAGAGCGCTAAGCTCCCCCTGGTCATCTGAGCTCCAGCTGGGCAGGCCGTTCTGGAGTAAACAGTTACCACATGAAGTGCTCGTCTCCCCGTTTCCTGTGCTAGCTCTCTACACACAGGGACACATCCCAGTGAGACCAGGCCCCTGGCTGGAAAGATGCTCCCTGTTGGATTAAGTGTAGTTTGAGATAAAGAGGAGATTTAGAGTCTGAGTGGTGGGGGCAGAGATTGGGCTGATCCCCTGAGTGAACCCCTCCCAGGCACTGTGCTCCTACCACCGGATGTACACAGCCCATTGGCAGCCCCTGTTGCAGCCCAGGCCGCTCTCTGTGTGACCCAGGGAACGTCCTTCACCTTCTCCCTCAAAAAGAATAAGGTCATCGTTCTGTCCCCCTCTCTGACCACTTGTTGAATGTGTGGTTGTGCATGGGTACGCAGGGGTGCTGTCAGCGTCTCGGGGAGCCGAGCCGCGGGGTGCAGAGGTGATCCAGACAGATGGTAGGCAGGCCAGCCGGCCGGCAGGCTGTCGCTCCCCCCACTCCGCCTGCTCCCTGTGTCTTCAGCCACCGCTGATTGCTCACAGATCACTACCTGGCCATAAAGCCCTGACTGATTTACACACCGCTCTTTGTCCTGGGACCAAGTGGATTTACGCCCTCGGTGGGGGGAACGCGCCAAACAGCCCCCCCCCCGTCCTTTGTGTCGCCCAGAACGCGAGAGCAATGGCCTGGACGGCCGCTCGTATTTCACCGCCGGGCTAAAACCAACAGTGCCGCCGCCGCTACTGCGGTGGTTGTTGTTATTGTTGTTTACGACCACCTATCATGGTTGTGGGGAGGTAAACAATGACCCTAAAGCGACTCCTAAATAACGTCAGACGTCCCAGAGCTTAGCACGCAGGTTTCAGGCTCGCTGCCTAAAGCAGACAGATTAGTGCGTGGTCTACTTTTTGATGGAGGAGGGAGCCCCCCCCCCCACACACACACACACACACTTTAACATGACATCCCCCATGGTGCCCCGTTTGACTCGCGGAGAGGACGACAGCGAGGGCAGAGGCTTCCTCCGAGCCGAGCTGCGCTAGGGAACGGAAGTGTCACTGCCGAGAGGTGCAAAGAGCTCCGCGTGAAAATGCTGTAACAAGTTCATCTCTGTGGTTACAGGAACTCTGCGGGTTCTAAAATAGCTGACTTGTACACCAGCTCCTTCCGATCGCAAAAAAACTTTAATTAGTGATGCGAGTGCTTGAACAAAGTGTCTCTGCCAAATTGTGCCTGAAGAGTATATTTAAGACGTGTGATGGAAGTGTTTTCTATCTCTTTTTGCAGGAAAGTGGAGAGGAGGGTAAAGCACGACGAGATCCGCAAGAAGTATGGTAGGTCTCAAGTAGATTCCGCCTTTCACTATCGTACGGACTCTCACCGGCTTCATGAATAATAACCAGACTCACTCATCATGGTAGTTCTTCTCCCCCGTCACCTTTGTTATATGAACATATTTTAAAACGCATCGCCAAATTCCTAACATAACTTATTCCTCTTTTTCTAGTAGCTTTCTTATGCAGACCTTGGTTTAACGAGATGCACATTGTCCCCTGTTTGACCATTAATTTCCATTTTCCAAGGCATTCACGTAGAATATCATTTGTGCGGTCACATTAATGCATTATTCAGCACTATTTTTCCCCAGCGAGGCGATTCAGCGTAGGGGTAACACCACTGTGACACTCCAAATCAATTCCACCACGATACATCATAGTCCACTGTCAACCGCACTCCCATCTAATTACCAGTAGTCCGTCTTTCCTGGTTACCTACCATTCCGGCAAGTTCCTCTATCCAGAAGCAACAAGCTAAGACTGCTTTTGACCTTGAATAATGTAAATCCCAGGGCTCCTTCTATCGCAATATGGTTAATGGTGCCTAGCAGACCTGTGGCTGGAGCAAAGAGCAAAGAGAGAGTTATATTCCTACCCATGGAGAGGTGAGCTGAATAGGAATGATGTGAGCTGTGAGGGCCTGCAGGGCGGCCTGTCCCCAGGGTGTGACATCGTGACCTGGGCAGGGGCCCTCTCTGGCCCTCTCTGACCCTCTGGAGACAGGGGGGGATGGAGGCTGTATCCTGGCATCTGCTCCGCTCTCCGGGTCGCTGCATAACTCTACAGGGCCCGAGATAATGAGTGGTGAGAGGGACGTCTTCATAGCTGTGGTGCCCCTATGCAAAACAAAAAAGTGATTGATGTGTTGTCATGTTAAAGAAATGTTTTGGAGAAAGTACCAATTCCCAATACGTTCGTGTTTTTGTGTGTGTGTTAGCGACTCCAGGACTGGTAGTACTAGCTGGGCAACATGGTTTTCTGTATGGACAACATGACAGAGTGATGGATGGCGGCTCACTACCCCTGCTCCCAGCAGTCTCTACGTGCACTAAGGGCTGCTCACCGTGGGCCAGCTATCCAACTAGCCCCCATTCTGCCCCCCCCCCCCTCGCAGTCGGTAGCACCACGCATCCAGCGAGACCCAATGACCCGCTCCGCATTCCCATCTATTTAGCTTCTGTGTGACTGATCTCAAACCAGTGTGTTTCCCCTAGGAGGCCTGCAATGCTTCAAGATCACTACACGCTTCTAATCATTAAACAACAGTTTCTAATTGCATTTTCTTTTTCTGTCTGTCCAACTGTTGTTTTTCTCTGTCACCTTGTAGGTCTGATTCCCGACTCAGACCACCCCTACAGCAAGTTTGAGAATGAGTAAAGAAGTGTGAGGAAGGACTTCCTATTCTAGGCCTTGCGTTCCCTGACTCAGCTCAGAGATGCCCTATCCACTGTAGACCCATAATGACACGTTTTTGCAGATGTATTGAAGTGCAGAATATAAACAGTGTAGATTATTTTAATAACATAAAAATGTATTTGAAATAATGTATGCTTTGATGTCTGAGCTGTAATTGTTGAATCTTTTGAAGTATTGCGTTAATCTTTGTTTGGTTTGACTGAAACAATGATTTTAATTTGAAAATGCCTGCACCTTTCTTAGTATTTCACACCAGACGTATATGTGTTTATGCATTTCGTTATAGAGCTAGTTTCCATAAGGACCTTTGCACCTTGTATATACTGTATTTCATACAAACTAAATGATCTGTCCAATCTGTCTTTAAATTCTGAGATTTCCTAATAAAAATATATTTTAGGAAATGAAATGTAATATAGGTTGTTTTGTTTCTTGAATCATCTTATGTCTGTGTTTCTCATCTTGTCAGCTTTGGTTTCTTCAAAGTAATTAAAAGTTGGAGCAGTTACTCAGCAGTGACACTTTAGAGGACACAGTATCAAGGGAAGATTGCTGCTGTTTGAGAGATAGCACTCGGTCATGTTCTCTGGATGCTAGAGTGCAGAGTCATCTTCACGCAGTCATAAAACACTACCCAGAGGGAGGACCATATAGAACTAAATGTGCTCAGTGTTTCCTTTTAGTCCCAAATGAATCCAAGTAGGATGAGCACTTTTAAAAAAAAAAAACTCAGATTCCATGGTGCAATGGAGTAGTACGTACACACATAATGTTTGTATGAAAATTCGAGCAGTTATGCAAATATACAGAACGCAATGGATAACATTTCAGGCAAAGAGCACATTTTGATTTTCAAAGTGGGCAACTATTGGGATAGATTAAGATCATGTACAAAGACCAATCTCATACAGATGATCCACTGTGTAACACAGTAATTATGTTCTGGTCAACAGAAACCATAATTAAGTGCCTTGTGCCAAACATCAAAATAAACAGAATACATAATTTATATAGGCCCTTATCAAATACCCAAAGTATGGGGAAGATGTATTATCACGAGGAGTGCATGCCAAAACATGTTATGAGCACCCTCTGCATTACAGGGATTTTATTTTAGTCAGATATGCATTTTAATCAATCAGTGCTTAATTAGCTCATGATGTTACATGCACTACTGGACGTAGAAGTGTTTAAACATTATACACTGAGAAAAGTATTGTTTAGAGCCCTTGCTCTCATCTTGTCGTGGCTTTACACATTTCTAGCTTCCTCTGCTGATATAGCAGTAAAATATGGCTTGCTTTTATAGTGTATCTGAATTAAGATAGGGATGGATGTGTGTTGTGTGGTTACAGGTCCCCCAAAACGGCAAAGTAACTGGAGATCCTGATGCGTAAATACGCACGGCACAAACAACCTATACTGGGATTGATGCATAGGTATTGGCTATTAGGTAGGCCTACTGCCTTTTTTACACCCAACCACGTTATCAAACTGTATGTCAAAGATCATTGTTGTTATTGCTGCTGGTATTAATGATTACCTTGATGATAAAGATGCATGAGCGGTGGTTTAATAGTGAGAAAGAAACTGCCCAATACTGTTTAATGATCCAGCTCCAAGACCTGCGCTCCTTCTACTTTTTATTTTTTTTCTCATTAGGCTACACATTGGGGCGGTCCATATGTATGATTGGCAGTTTTTATGACAAATGAAAAGAATCATCTATTCCTTCTACCCAATCGTTTCATCTCATGGGCGGGTTTTGCTACCATCGTTTATTTCGTTCTTGCAAACCGGAGGGAGAGAGAGAATCCCAAAAATGACATCCAGATTGCGGTGGGACAGGGAGTGAATAGACTAGCCTAAGTAAACCGAGAGAAAAGAGAAATAGCAACCATTCATGTATTAAGTAGGAATACTTTTAAAAGGCGCGTGTTTTTTTCCAACTTATTTCTCAATTGGAGTATTGTGGACTTTATTCTGGATTAATTTGAAATGTAGCCAATGTAGGCTGTAAATAAAATCTGACAGCCATTCTAAAATAGTGGTTTGCGAAAACTAAAAATCTTGGGGCAGAGCAGTAGCCTGCGTTTCCTTTATCTGACATTGAAGAAGGCTACAGCGGAGAAATCCACATCTGAACCCCGTGTCCCTCTCGAGTTTTCTGAAGATCCATTGCTGCAATCACATCAAAATGTGCGACCTGATGCCAGCCACACAGCCTGCAGAAAAAATCGGCAAAATGAAAAAGTTGAGAAGAACTTTGTCAGAGAGTTTTAGTCGCATAGGTAAGAACTTTATTTCGAACATGTTGTCAGTAGCAAAGACGACCTGATGATGCTCTATTGTGACTTATTGTTGCTCATGTGTTACCACGCTGTATAATAAAAGCAAATAGAGGCAAATGTATCAATAAATAATACAAATACTATTTTGTTAGGTATTTTCTTATCAAGAAGCCCATAAAAAATCTATCTCGTCGGTCACAGATACTATTATTTATCAGATCGCAAGCTCTCTAACTCTCTCCCCACAAAGAGGTTAACACACATCTCTCTCACATGTCTCTCAAATACACACAACCAGAGAAATCATTGTACTATGTTTTAAATTGTTTTTCAAAACGGACTCAACAAATACTTTCTGCATATAGTTTTGTTTAAGATATATGCAACAAACTGGGCTGCTTCCCAGTCTGCAGGGTGGGGTGTTGGGGTGCGTAGAGAAAATATACAGATGCTGGACAAGTCAGTGGATGGGAAAAAACTCCAATCGTTATAGAATGCAAATATATTACCTGCATGCATATTGCACACATACTGCATTAAGCGACATTTGCAATTCTGATCACGTAAGCTGGTTTCTGTAGATAAAAAGTCTATTAACAAAATGATATTATTGAACATATTAGTTTAGTATCATTCCTGATGTTGATTCTGCAATTAACAGCCAATAAAATCATTTCGATTTACAGCAGCCTTAAATATTGTCATCCAAATTATTACTGACATAAACTGAAGTATGTGAGCTAAGGAGAGCCATATTCCTTTGTTTGAAAAAAAAGAGTAACTTGGTTTACTTTTAAATAATTAAAGCAAATCATCCATGCGGATTAAATGGTGTGCTTTGTGGGAGAATGGCATGGATATCCCTGTGCTGAATAATCTTTCTTCACATCCAATAGGATACAAATTAGGGGGACTGTATGGGTACATATGCTATGTTAAATAAAATCTCTCTTTGAATATTGTGTAACTACATACACACAACACAACATCATCTACTTTTGTTGTAATGATCCATCCTGTATAGTCTACTTTTGGGACCACATTATTGCGTGTGGCATTGTTCTCGAAAGATAGCAACATGCATTCCCTCAGTAGCTAGGATGGTTCGGCTTCCAAACAATCATTTTGACATAAATAAGTCATTTTACAAGGGACAAGCTCCACTAAGTACCATTACCCCCACCCACCATAATAAAAACCACCATCTGTCTACACCTGCAAAAAAGGACGCATCACAATGTCATTCTTTGCAGAGATTTTGCCATTTACCACCAGAATAATTTCCTGTAGTTATGCTTAGGACAACAATAGATGCTCTCCTTTGAGTGATAGGTTGCTTGTGTTACTGTTACCTGCCATGCGGTGCTAATGATGATGAGGCTTTGTCTAATAGGCCACAAGCATCAGCGCTGGCTCACTCCTCTGACAAAGTCACGTGCAATGCAGTCTCTGAACATTACTGATTGACGTCTGACTGTCACGTGAACTGCCTTTAATGGGGGAAGCAAACATGACGGGCATGAAATTGTGATACAGTGACAAGGTGGCGTGCTTCTACTCTGCAGTAATGTTTTGCATTTTGCGCTGTTCTCTCCTCAAAAGCCGTCAATGTAAGCCTGATTCCCCTTTCTTCTTTTTCCAGCTTTCAAGAAAGAGGACAATGGCTTTGATGAGGTAAGTTGAAAACAAACGTGGAATTGAGTTTGAAATCATTGGCCCATTTTCCCCAAACACAAAGCACGACGATTTACATACTGGTGTGTTCGGTGCTTCTCTTTAAAAATGAAGTCTTGAATTTCTCAGCCAGATGTGTCTGCAATAGGCCCAGACAGAGACTGTAGTGGAAATCCAACTCTAATCCTGTGTGCAGTATATGGTGTGTGCTATGTATTCATGTGAGAGTTGTAGCATTCCCTCTCATATCAAAAGACCCCAAGGGTCAGTTACTGTCATAAGGGTACCAGCCTGGCGATTATATTCTGGGGACTGGAACTAATGTGAGACGATGGACAAAGGCCATCAAACTGTCTATAGCACAACATAGGTTTGCTTCATTGTTGTCTGTTTGGTTCGGGCCATTTTAAAATCTATCCGTTCTTGTAGCTTCCTTGATGAGTCAGCCGATAGCTTGGAATATACTGGGATGTTAAGTTTAATGCGTTGGCAGGGAAATTCTGCTTGGTTGCTCTTTAGAGTTTAAGCAGCATTGATTTTTTTTTCAGAGCTCTCAATATGGTGCTTAAGATTTGTATCTAAAGCTGCGATGCCCTTGCCTGTAAGATAAGGCTTACCTCCTTTCGGTGTTTAAGTCTTTCTCCCCGAGCGATACAGGTTCTATACAAATACACATAAGAGGCAGAGAGGAGACACCATTGTCTGTATGTTGTTGCAGGGTCCGAGATAACAGCTGCATGTTTACCTCAGATAGAGGCAGGTGACGCTCGGGAGAACGGAAGGCCGAGTGTATGTGACTCTGGACGCAGAGCCTGGAAGAGGAAGGGGAAATAAATGGGAAGCCTACTGTTGTCCTGAAACTCCCAGTCATTTTAATCCGACTGGAGCTGTGGACCGGCGCACCAGTCATCAACATGACACTCCAGTCGTCTTCATTATATTCAGGGGCGTGGATGGAGGGATGGGGAATTGCCATGGCTCACTCGCTCCGTCTTTCTCTTTCCCTCTGTCTCTGTCTCTTTCTCGCCCTCTCTCTCCCTCTCTCTTTCTCTCTCTCTCTCACTCTCTCTCTTTCTCTCCCTCTCTCTCTCTCTCACTCTCTCTCTTTCTCTCCCTCTCTCTCCCTCTCTCTTTCTCTCTCTCTCTCTCACTCTCTCTCTTTCTCTCTCTCTCTCTTTCTCTCTCTCACTCTCTCTCTTTCTC
>JAVQIZ010165497.1:0-11604 GCA_036023535.2 Galaxias brevipinnis
GACAGTCAGTATAGCTTAACAGAAGAACCTGCAACTACATAACATCAACACCAGATGGTGGTATATGTCCGTGAAATCTGTCTCGCCATTCATTTCAATGGGGGCCAAAAACCGATTAAAAATAATAATTCAAAAATATAACACGTGAACCGATAACTTAGCTGTATGTTAGCGCAACGGACTGCAATACCCAACACATGTGGTCACTGGAAAGGAATCTATTGAATCACAACTACGGGCGTTGATAAGGCGCCAAAAACAGGCCTCAAAATAATAATAATAATAATAATAACATGACTTTCCGGTAACAATATGTGTTGCATCTGACGATGCCTCACATAATAATAATAATAATAATAATATGACTTTCCGGTAACAATATGTGCTGCATCTGACGATGCATCACATAATAATATCCACATGTATCAATCTTTCCTTCCATGGTATATGGATAGTTAGATGAGGGAAGGATAGATGTGTAAATATCTATCATAGATATATCCAGGGGCACCACCAGACATTTGGGGCCCCATGAAAATATATCACATCAGGCTCCACTACCCTAGGTCATGCCAACTGCGCAACTGCTGTAACCACATCTCCAGAACCCATTGGATCCATTCAAAGCTTAAAATAACTACCTTTGCAGGCTTGCAACTCTCTTGTTGTCAAGGGCTCCAGACTAACATTTTAAGTTTTTTCAGTTAGTGGCAGTACTACAAAAATTGGTGACAGCATTTTTTTCTTCTTTTTTTTATACTAAATCAATGGAAAAATCTTAATCTAAAAATGGTAAAGGTACAACAATGAATACTATATTGCACTAGAGAGAGAGAGAGAGAGAAATGCTGCCAGTGGGTATTTCAAAGGAGTATAGTAAATAATCCACAGAAAATCAAGTGGGACTGATGGCTCTGCAACCAATTTTTTTTTTTTTGTGACAGTGGACAGATTTTTCGTGGCAGTCTAGAGCCCTGAAGTCCAATACTCACTTTACAATATTATTGACTGTGAGCTGTGAAAATAAAACACTTTGCAGACATGCAAGCAACATTCATGCAGTGGAATTCACTATTGATGCAGGACTGAAACCCTCTATAGGAAATGTGCTAAAGGCTATCTTCTAGAGTCTAAATGCCCTTTTAATTGTAACATTCTCATATTTACAATTCTCTAAACATTAACGAATAACCTAAAATGAATATAACTTGAATATACATTAACAAGAATATTGACCCAAATTACCTGCAGTTGCGTGTCACCACTAAACTAACCACCAATAGCCATATTTCAGTCTGCATCAAAGCCATTGAGACGTACCTTGGCCATATGACTGAAAGGTATGATTGTAACATTGGCTGTCATTTCTACAGACTGAGTCACTCAATGCTTCAAACTGTCCAACATCCAATGCAGACCATAGGCTGTTTTAGTTTTTTTATGGTTTTTGTTTAGTTTTTAATTTGTATCTTTGAAAATTAAATATTTATTTTTTTATGTATTATTAATATATGATGATAAAAAATAAATCCCAGGGACCCACTGCAATTATGCCAACTGACATTCAACACAAATGTGCTCTCCTTCTTCAATTGAGACTAGGGCTGTTTTATAGATAGGGGTGTGGGGATGGGGAGACAGGGCTGCTGAGACTGAAGTTGTATCTGTTGGGCCTGGCACCAGGCAGGGACAGGGAAAACTGATTTAGTATGAATTGCTTGCTAAAATTTTGCCTGCCTTGAATAATGTTGGCTAAAAGAGGAGCCAAATTTAAACATTCACAATTTTCTGTGAAGATTAATTAACTATGTTAGGGGAGCAAAAGTAACCTGTTAGCGAACTGGTTAATTTCCACCATTCATGGACTACACCCACCTTTCTTTGTGAAAAATTGGGTGACGTACTCTCGCCCTTTCTTTCCTCTCTTCTGTCTTTCTTTCCTGTCTTTTTCGTTTTCGGTTACCAGACTTTTCTTTAAACTGAGACATGACACTCTACACTCATCGTCACAAGTCACTGCCTGTAGTGCCATACCGTTTGCGTGTTGGAACTAACCACTTCTTGGAAATAGGGAGGGGTGCGGGGAAAGTACAGAGGCTCTCGATGTTTACCTTTTGCCGTTCATTGATGTTAGTACATTGAAAATAAAATATAGTTTATTGAAAAGGAATTACCTAATATTCTGTCAGTCACAAGCCCTTAGAATCGTCAGTATATGTAATTGTATTGAATTACTTGCATTGAATTAATTGCGTTCAAAAAGACTTTTCTAGCAAGTGTTACAACTAACTCTCTGTCTGTTACCCCATTGGTGGGGTTAATTGTAAGTTGTTAACATTTGACTTTTCGGTGCAATTATACAAGATAGGATAAACCGAAACAGAAAGTGTAGGTTGTGCCCTACGTTTCCCTACTGCAGCCTATGTTTCAGGTGTTTTTTTATTTGTTCAAAATTATGTCTCGCCTTATCCTTTAAAAGAGAATCTGCTTTGTCTGTATAGAATAATGATATCCAATTAATGTATTTTTTGAAAATTGCAATGGTATTTCCCCTGACATTTACAAAAAATACAAACCAAAACGGTGACACCAAAACCAAGAATTATTGCGCCTCAAGTGCGTGCATGCATAGACTTGCAAAACCGTCTTTTAGTTTTATAATATTCAACTATAGTTTCTCTTTACTGTGTCGGCAGTTTCAAGTGTACATTGTGTAATCAACTGTAAACTGAATTATTGCATTCTATGCTAAGTAAAATAAAAACTGCTGAATAAATAAAATATGTACTTTTAATTTGTTATTCAGAATATTATTATTACTTTACAAATTGTTATTTGCCAGTTACTACTCTCCAGAACTTCAATAGAATAAGTCACAGTCACAATACATTTTAAAAATTTTGAGTTTTTTGATTTGTCAAATTTTAGTCACATCCTCCTGATTAGTTTTAGTAATTGATATATTGACTAAAATGCTAGATAAATTTAGTCTCCAAAAAATATAAAATTTTTGTCAGTAAACCTAAGCCTTTAACAGCTTTGTAGAGTTGTTCATTAGAATCTCACTAGTTATTATTTAAAAAATGAATAGTGATTTAAATGGCAGACATTTAAGCATGCTCAAATATTATGAATTAATAAGGTGACGAAGTAAAAATATTACTTGTAAGTAAAATATAAAGATAAAAAGCTTCTCATTATCTTATCGTCTACCCCCTTGAGCTAGGTTAGATTGAGCGTTCAAAACCTACTGACGGGAGCGTAAATTGAGGAATCATGGAGGGGTAAACGGCGGCAAAACTTTTAAACAAGATGTATTTTTGTTTATGTATTGCAGTTCATTGGCATTGTACATTAAAGGGATTTTACATATTTAATTAAATGATTGTTCTTCATGGTTTAGCATGTTTTAATTAATCTCCCAAATTATTCTGTGACTTTTCTGACTAGTCTAAATTTAAACTTCCATTAAACGTCAGGGAAATAAGTCGTTAGGAACATCCCTAATAGCAACACAAAGTATTTGAAGCACATTTTAAGTAATTTATTCTTGACCGATCAAAGCCGCCGCCCAGGATCAGATGCCCAGAGGGGTTGTCTTCAAAATGAGACAAAGTTTAAACGTTAAATATTATGGTAAGGGCCCTGCATTTTAGCTTAAACACTAGGGGCACACCACTTTTGAGCACCCAAATATACCTCCAAAATGCAGATTCTAACTAAGTCCAGCGACTACCACCATGCAGTGGTGAGTTTTAAAATTACGAAATTATGTTATTAACGGTAGACGTGGGAATATTTAATTGTCAATGGTTTAATAATATGTGCTTAAACCAGTTCATCAATCATTTGATATTAAACACTTATTTTGTTATGAAACTGCTTTTTCAAGTAATAACAAGCCTATGATCTTTGAAAGCTAACTGTGAATTACCAAGAGCTCTAGTCTATAGATATTAAACACTTTTATGTTTCGAAAGTACGTTTTACTGGCAGGGTTTGTAGCTGAACTTGCCATTCAAAGGTCCCCTTTATCAATACCCTGTTTTTAAGTAGATGTACCATGCCACTACAGAAAAACATTTCCTGCAGAGGTTGTTGCCACGATAGTATTGAGGTAAATTTTGGAAGAACATAATTAAACTTAGGCTGTTGCCAACAGAAATCTTGGATGACTACAAGATAATTGTAACTTGAATTGATGGGTAAAAGAGGAGGTGTTTCTAAGAAGTGGTTGCCCAATTTCCTAGGAAGTATGCAATTATATCTTATTGTTATTGCCAACTTAAGACGGTTATAATTACATCATACTGTGTTCAGTTGAGTAATAGTGGAGGTTTTTCTTTGTATTTCATCTATAGATTCTCTGTATTTACATACTTATGTACCAGTGGTAACCATATTTTTACCAGGTAATAGTGAGGTTCTTCGTAGTATTTAAGCTACGGTATTTCAGCTAGTTTCTCTGTATTTAGATACCCAATAATATACTTTATTTTACCATATATTTACCAAGTAAAAGTGGAGGTTTTTATTTGTATGTCCGCTGTTGTTTCACTGTATTTACCTAGTTATTTACCAGTGGTAATTACCTAATAATATAATATAATTTCTAGGCATTTATGAGGTAAATATTTTGTCATTTTGGGACTCTAAAAGGAAGGGTTACACATATAACCTTACACACATATATCTATATATGAGGAAGTATATATATATATCTAGGTATAGATATATATATTGTATATACTGTATATGTATAATATGTGTGTCTATATAAATACACTAATGTAAAAAAAAAAAAAAAGCAGTCTCCTATACACATATAAAACAACATACAAAACCATGATTTGAGCTGAAAGAAGTTAAGTTAAGTGGTTGGTTACTCTTTATCTGCAGGGTCACTCTTTTGTGAAGTGGGTGTAATGTAGACATTGCACCTAAATGTTGTCTGTTTCTCATAATTGTACTCCGTTTACTCTGTCTACCTGTCTGTCTCTGTCCTACTGTTTTCTTTTGTAATGTTATTTTGTTCCATAATACAAAGCCACATTTATTTTCATATGTGTGTTGTGTTTGTCAATCCTAACATCTTCTGTTTGTCAAATAGCTATGTACTCGGTGGAGATCACAGTTGAGAGGGACAACGTAACAGGGGAGACTAAGGTTCTGTCCACAAACACTCTACTTCCTATTGACCTTTCTCACCAAGGGGTCAAAGTGTATGAGGATGACCAAAAAGGTGATTTACATTTTTAACACCACCCATAGCCCATCAGCACAGGTTACCAGTACATATGTGTCACTGTAATTACTGTGATTCTGCCTGAAGAATGATTTCCAGAACCTACTAGATACATGCAGTAATGAACCACAAGTCTTGGAAATTATTGTGTAAATTTACTTTCAAAGGTACCATAAACCCCTTTCCACTACAAATAATTTACTAAACTATAATACACTTTAAATATTCAACTTTCTGTATTGCTGATCATGAATGGGTAATGAATCAGGTACATGACAAGAAGGAAAACCAGGCTTTTGTATTTACATTTTTGTACTGTACATTGACATGCAACACCCTAAACCCCTACGGAAAGATGGCCTTTTTCGTTATAATGTTCAAACGTTTTTCTAAACGTATTATACAAATATATATTTCCTTTCCACATTAGCTAACAAATCCCCTTACCTAGCAGCAAACAACTGAAGAAAATGTTCAGTGCAGCAAGAAAAAAAAATCCTAAATCAGGAAACAAAATCATCTCTTTGAAAAAGAATTTGTATTGAAACTGATACTTTGTATGAATATTAGTGAATGCCTTAGTGCATTATAGTGTCAGTAAGATATTCATGTTAGATTGCCTGAGTAGGATGAAAGAAAGACAGTTGTCATTATCTTTTGAAGCTTGAAATTGCTGTTTGTGCTTTCTGCAAAATATATTTAATCCCACGTGGATTTGCTCTGTCTCTACCACGTCTATCTCTGTCAGTGGTACACAAGATGAATGGGGAGAACGGAGTCCACAAGCTTAGTGCCACCGAGGTGGATGAGCTCATTCAACAAGCCGACAGGGCCTCTACAATGTGTATGTCTGTCGACACCTGTATGGAGGTGTCCAACATTGAGTTCCAAGAGGAGGCATCTTTTGAGCTTCAGGCCAGCCCTGTAAAAGAGATCCAAGGCTTGAAGACCAAAGCTGCTACTAGCCTGGAGCAAGGCCTTCCAGAGGCTAGCTCTAACAGCCCTGTCACCATGGTGTTCATGGGTTACCAAAATGTGGAAGACCAGGTTGAAACCAACAAAGTCCTTGGTCTGGAGGGCCCTGTCAAAGCTGAGTTTGTGGTTATTGAGGAAGTTACCCCTGCTGCTGCTACTGTGGGAAACCCAAAGGAGGCCCATTTATATCATCCTGTAATCACATCTGTTTGCCAGGAAGCAGCAGCTGACAGTAGTGAGAAGGGAGAGACAAGAGGCAGCTCTAGCCAGCTCGACAAGAAGCTGCAACCATGCAAATGCTGCACCATCATGTGAACTTGGACTTGAAAACAACGCAACTTTTCAACTAGAAACATTAAAACCACAAGCCCAGTACATATAAAGCCCAAAGACTGTACTCTTTGATAAGCCTACTTGCTTACAATTACTAAACCTTTATTTCTGTTGACACATTCCATTATATAGATCAACATTTTCTTTCAGACTTTTTACTTTTACACTGCTGTAAAAAGTCAGCATTATTTAATGAACATTTTATGATATAGACTGTGTTCCTAATGTAATTTGGACCACCATGCACCTAGTGATTTTAATTGCTGTAAAGATCTGTATGTAAGGCAGGGCATTAATATGGTGTTTAAGGTCATCACACTCCTTATAATAGATTCCTATTCAGTAATCTATTCTCCTTTGCTATAGTACTTGAGACTTGAGTACTTTACGCTTATTTTTGCCAGGGATAATGTACAAAAACCATAATTTCACAGAAGGGAGAAGCCTAGGGATTTGAACTGGGGACCTCCAGGCTTCTGGTATGCTTCTCTAACTTCTGGTCTACCTACCGGCCCAGTAACCAACCTATTATTTTTTGCCATAAACAGTATATTGCAGGCTAAAACCAGCCTTGTATTAAATACAGTTATCAAGGGTGAAGGCCTGGTGTGCTTTAGTACTATGTCAGGTTTGTGATGCTGCATTGGATGTGGGCTGTACCTAGCAATGAATGCACCACTTTTAGTCTCTTAGCCAAATACTCTATTGCTAACTCAACCCACTTAGCAGCAGCAAGTGTTATTGTTTGTAATTACATTCCAATGCATTATGATACACATGCATGGACCATGACAGAGCTGTGCTTTTGGTTTGTAAATGTCATGCTTCTTTTTAAAAGCAAGTGTACCTTTCCATCTCTGTTGTATTATGTTTGAATGCTTTGCTTTTTGTAATTGAAGAAAGCAGAAAATAACATAATTCAAAGTGGAGAAAAGTGCTTGAAATTTGATATATTAAAAATGATGAGTCATGTTTCCTTATCTGTTCGGCAAAGCACTCTTTATCTGCTTCAACAATGCCTGTAAAAACCATAGTAGGCTATGGTATCCCTTGCTCTATGATAATCAGTTAAAGTGAGACTACCCATGACATTTTGTGTATTAAACTTTAAATTTCACAAGTTTATTGTCTCTTGTTGAACTTTCCAATATATGTTCAACATAGGAAAGCTAATAATATCAATTGCATATTACAAATAACAACCCTGTGGACAACAGTTTTGGTCCGTATCAATGTATATTGTTCTATTAGTTTGTTGAGAACATAATACGTCATTAAATATAATTAAATACAGAATAACATTGTTTTGTTTCTGATTATTGATCAACTCAGTATGCTTTGTAGATGGTATCCACTTTGTAGATGGATTGTTTTAAAACTTGGATTGTGGTTGAAGTTGCTTTTAGTTTTAATTTGTTCATTTAAAAAAAAGATAATGTAGTGGATGGGAAACTGACATTCTTTCTCTCGAGCTCAACTTGTGCTGGCACAGAGTTCTTCATTCTTTGTCCTGGTTGTACTTGAACTTTGGTACCGTTAGTGCCACGCAGTACAAAAAGCAAAGTTCTTAGCAACTCTGCCATTAGAAAACATACCTGTTTTCGTGATCCAAGTGATTTAGACAGTAATTTAGCCTTGAAAACGGTAACTTTACAACTTCTGACTTCTGCACTGTGGCATATACAAAGGAGGCTAAACTCGTATTCTATGCCAGGAATGTAGATGTTGTAGAGTGTCTAGCAAGTCAGCATTTCGCTTACCATGCGCCATGCTACAGCTAGCCGTTAGGCTACACTAGGGAAATGGGAACAGCTGGGCCAGCTGCAAGCGATTGAGCTACTTTGTTTACTTTGCTGCCTCAGAATTAGAGGACACAGAAATCTACACATTTTCCTCTCTGCATAGCTCATTATAAAAGCTAACACAGGCCACATTTTCATATCCAATTTGAATGATCCAATGCAAAGACTGTTTAAAATGTTTGTTGTTTGCAACTAACATCTTAGTCCAAGTAAGGACAGAAAGCTGAGTATTAGGTGTGTATTTTGTTAAATATCCACCAAGGAAAAGAGTGTGCTGTGAACAGTAGTCAATCACATTGTAGGCAGACAGTTATATTTAAAATTTTTAAAGGCACCCAGTGAGCACAAACTGTGATTTCAACGTTGATTTCTAGTTGAAAACTGGGTGATGCGAGGTCAACGTTTAAGACCTAATTTCGTCCGCTTTTCAACTAGCTAAAATGTGGTCACAACATCAAGGTATTATAAAACACACATTTGTTTAATAATTTGTATTATTTGTTCAGTTGTAGCTTGAAAGAGACAATATTATGTGTGTGAAGGTATTTCTCTGAATTCATAGTGCACGTAAGACGTTAAACGCATTTAACGTTTCATATAAAATGTCATAAATATGGAACTATATAGGCTGTGTGCTGCCAACAAGAAGCTTCCACGACAGTGTAATGGGAGCAGTTCACATTTTTCTGTACTTTAAAAAAAAAAACAGAGTTCAGGCCAACGACATAGTGAGTCTTGTTATATGTTGACTAGGTTGAAACGAGTATATCGGTTTAAACTAAGTAAATCATTCCATTGGTCAAGGGGGTAAAACGTGTTACCTTCCAGTATTGAAAAGACATGCATACAGGAACACAAATGTGTCTACCTGTTATATTACACTGGCTTTCTGGTTCTCAGAATGGCACATGCTATCAATTTGGTGACCTGGCATTCACTCTGACCCTTCCCACACATTGGAACAACAGCTTAGACTTGAACATCCGTAAGGATGCCAAGATTTGCCACCACACTCCCTCCTTTGAGAATATCAGATCTCACAATAACACAAGACAACTTAGCATGGACAACAGATGTTGTGTCACAGGGTCTTACATCCACATGAAGGGAAGTGGTACATCCGTCTGAGGGTCTATAAAGCCAAGATCACGGTGAAGACAGAAAGAACCTCGACCTGAAGACAGAAAAGTACAAAGAAAAATGTATAAATATGTAAAAATAGTATAAACATGTTTACTATTAAATATGTATAACTCAATAAACATACGGAATCATTTACATGAGAATAAATCATATTTCAAACAATGATAATACAATCAACCAAAAATGAAACCATACTTTCCACAAACACAATGGGCAGCAAAAAACCTTTATTGGGACAAAAATGCAAAGAACCCTGACCTCTAATCATAGACGATCTTGACAACGTCAACTCGGCATTACTAGACACAAAAGCATAGTGTATCAGTCTTTTGATATGTCAAAACAGACAGATTCGGGTGAATCCCATTCCCGAATGCTGGATGCTACTCGCCAGGGAGAATGCTTTGTCACAGGCCACCAGACAGGCACAGCCGAGGAGACCTATGATTAACATAACAGCAAATTAGATTATCGTATGGAATATTCAAATCGTGTAAATGACATTCAGAACCACTAACATCTGTATGGTCATAACTTCACAAACCCCCTATAGATGTACATTAATAGATATTTTGGTATGTGTATAGATTTTTTTTACCACTAACTCGGATCTAATGAACTTCAATTCACCATAAAAATCCTAGAAAAAAGACCACAGCAAATGATTCCTTGTAAAGAACAAATATGTCATCAATCAACCCCAGACACATGCTGCCCTGAGAATGTCTCTTTAATCGTGCGTGTCCGGCTTTTCCTATAAAACGTCTATCCATGCTGTCATTCTTATGGTGTTGCGTAAGCAGGGTTGTAAATGTAATTAGTGCCTGCATACTGATTATATGGCTCTGAAAGTAATCAGAATACAAATACAATTATGTGTCATGTTCCTGTTTGGTCTTGGCTTGGTGAGAGCACGCTGGCGTCGTGCTTGACTGCCGCTTCTCCCTTGCTACCTGTGTTTGCTCGTGTTATTTTGTCAGTTCCCGTCTTTGTTTTGTTTTTGGTCAGTTCGCTAACTTCTCCCTGACCTGTCGCCACTTTATTTTAATTTTATTGTTTTCTGATTCAACACGCACTGCGGACTATCATCATCACCTGCATCCGAATCTTCCTACCCTCAGGACCTACTGTCTTCTCGTTGATTATCTACTCTAGCCTGGCGTAGACAACTCTGTGCACCCCCCTTTCCCGTCTTTACTGACTGGGTGTATGGTATCGCTCACTTCATTCTCCTCTTCCTGGCTCCAGTTTGGTAAGTTAGCCTCAACTAATTTGCTAGGCTGTGAGCCCCCGGTCATAATCACTCTGGTTTAAGTAACCACTTTCTCAGGGTTTGATTTTCTGGGTTGGAAAAGGCTGTGTATTGGGGTGTCTTGCCTGCCCTAGCTTGTTTCACGACTGGCGGGTTGCGTCATTGTTCGCTAGTTCACTAGTCATTGGATGTCATGTGTTGGGTCTGTCGGTAGCACCTTGCTCCTCCTGTTGGCGTTTCCACCTCCATTAATACTTCTCCTACGTCTCCAGTTATCATCTCTACTCTACCTCCAGATTATAAAATACTCTTCATCTGAACTATGATGTCTGTCATATACCTGCCGTCTCCCCCTGGATTCATATATATCACTACGCTCAGCTGGCGTTCTCCGTCGCCGCCCCTATCTTCACCGCGGCTCAAGTCGTAACTGGACTGTAGACTATTGGCTGCAGCATCCCGTCATTGTGGACTACTTTTCGCCCCTCCATTCTCACACACCATCACCGCCCTATTAGTTACGGCTGCCTGCGGACATTTCCCTCTACTGACTTGTCCAAGACTACATTGTCAAAATGTTGCTTTGCCCTGTTAAATACCGGTCTCTTAGCAATAAAGCCCTACCCCTCTGTTAATTCATAGTGGACAATCACCTGGATTTTCTGGTTTTATGTGAAACCTGGCAACAGCCTGGCGATTTTTTTGTCCTTAACCAGGTTGCCCCCCCCTTAATTACCATTACATCTGTAAACCTCGCCTATCTGGTCGAGGGGGTGGTCTTGCTGTCATTTACAATACTAATGTTACTGTTACTCCCATCAACCTGATCTCTGTCAAATCATTTGAATATACTG
>JAVQIZ010165498.1:0-18549 GCA_036023535.2 Galaxias brevipinnis
AATATATATATATATATATATATATATATATATATATATATATATATATATATATATATATATATATAGATATATAGATATATTGATGGTGTTCTTGTTTGCAGGAACTGCCCGTGGTATTGTGATCAACACTGGTGACCGTACAGTGATGGGTCGCATCGCCACGCTGGCCTCCGGCCTGGAGGTGGGACGCACCCCCATCTCCATCGAGATCGAGCACTTTATCCACATCATCACCGGCGTGGCCGTCTTCCTGGGCATGTCCTTCTTCATCCTGTCTCTCATCTTGGGGTATTCCTGGCTGGAGGCCGTCATCTTCCTCATCGGAATCATCGTCGCCAACGTGCCCGAGGGTCTTCTGGCAACTGTTACCGTGAGTACAAACGCAGAATTGTCGTCTCCTATTTTGGCTGTATTGCCCCCAAAGATAAGATGTGCTTTTAAATTACCCATATCCATCTGTCTTTCTCTCTCTCTCTCTCTCTCTCTCTCTCTAGGTGTGTCTGACCCTGACTGCCAAGCGCATGGCCAAGAAGAACTGCCTGGTGAAGAACCTGGAGGCCGTGGAGACCCTGGGCTCCACCTCCACCATCTGCTCTGACAAGACAGGCACCCTGACCCAGAACAGGATGACAGTGGCCCACATGTGGTTTGACAACCAGATCCACGAGGCCGACACCACGGAGAACCAGAGCGGAACATCCTTCGATAAGAGCTCCGCCACCTGGGCTGCTCTGGCCAGAGTCGCTGGACTCTGTAATCGCGCCGTCTTCCTGGCGGAACAGGGCAACCTGCCCATCCTCAAGGTAAACAACAACAACAACAACAACAACAACAACAACAACAACAACAACAACAACAATAATTAAGAAAAAAATGTACTTCAGAAATGTGTGTAAATATTTTAGTTTTTATCTATTTTGTATTATTATTGTACCCTATCCTTACTGTGTGAACCACATCGTTTTTTGATTTCTTTTATTTAACAAGACAACCAACATGGCAGTGAAAGGGTATAACTGCTTTAAAGCTGTGCTGAAGCTGTTTTGGCTTCTCTTCACCTCCTTGGTGTTTACCGTCCTCAGCCCTGTGTGTTTAAGCTTATGTCATTTTACTCCCCCCACCCCCCACCCCCATCTCCTCCCCCGCCCCATGGCCTTGCTCTCAATCCCCTTGTTAACGTGCGTCTCCCCCCCCCCCCCTTTAATCACCTGTAAATGCCTGGTGTGAGACTATCTGTGATTACCACGCTTGACTTTCCAGCTGCCCATTATTTTCCCTCTGTATGTGAGAACAGACCAAAGCTGCTGCTGATTCCTCCTCCACCTGTGAGATCGTTTCACTTGGTTTTGTGAGCGCGGGAGACGCTCTATTTATATCGGTTTCCATAATGCCTAAAACAAATTGTAAACCGGTCAAGCGCATTTTATTGCAGCCTGAGACCGCATATGTAAATTACACATTTAACTGTTAATGGTTTTGATATTTTTCAGACGATGTGTAAGTGAATTTGTGTGCGCCTGTTAATGTTCCTCCATCTTTATTTCTTTAATTTTTTTCCCGTTTTTCCCAGAGGGATGTGGCTGGCGACGCGTCGGAGTCCGCGCTGCTGAAGTGCATAGAGCTGTGCTGTGGCTCTGTGTTGGAAATGAGAGAGAAGTACAGCAAGATCGCCGAGATCCCCTTCAACTCCACCAACAAATACCAGGTAAGCCGAGACATCACCCCCTTAGAAACAGCCCTGTGTGCTTTTGTTTTTTTAAAGTGAGACGTTGGCGAGCACCTTAGGGGGACATTAACATGCAACCTACGCTGCATTGTATCTGCCCTCCTGTGTATTTTATTATAGGGCGCTCACCATCATCTTCTGGTCTCCTATGTTTGTGTGCTGTTGTTCTGTCCCGTTTAAGCTGTCCATTCACAAGAACGTGACTCCGGATGAGTCCAAACACCTGCTGGTGATGAAGGGGGCTCCCGAGAGGATCCTGGACCGCTGTTCCACCATCCTGATCCAAGGAAAAGAACAGCCGCTGGATGATGAGATGAAAGAGGCCTTCCAGAACGCCTACCTGGAATTGGGCGGTCTGGGAGAGAGAGTACTGGGTAAAGACTGTGTTGTTTTAACTTAACTGGTCCTCGATTTAACTCAGACTTTGAGATTTTTGTTTTTGTTTTGCTGAAATGGAAAATACAGAAAAATACTTCTTTTACTTCTGTCCACCAAGTTTGTTTTTGTTCATTTTATATGGCTATAAATGCCTAAAACTAAAGTCCTCGATTGTACTATACATTAAGGGCCAGTTTCCCAGACATAGATTAAGACTAGTTCTAGACTAAATCTCACTGTCAATGGAGATTCTCCATTGAAAATGTTTTTTAGTCTAGGACTTGACTTAATCTTTGTCCGGGAAACCAGCCCTAGAGGTCTAAGTTTCCCATAACAGCGAATGTGATCTCACAGGAATTGGTTGCTTATCCACCTCTAAATGAGTTCTCTGGGGGTGTCTCTTGTCCCGGTAGGTTTCTGTCATTACACCATGCCTGACGACCAGTTCCCAGAGGGCTTTGCGTTCGACACCGAGGAGGTGAACTTCCCCACGGACAACCTGTGTTTCATCGGCCTCATGTCCATGATCGATCCTCCCCGTGCCGCCGTGCCTGACGCCGTCGGCAAGTGCAGGAGCGCCGGAATCAAGGTACCCTCACCAAGTAAAGAGGGTTCATGTATTTCCTATGTGCCGGAATCAAGGGACCGCCATGAAATGAAGATTTAGAGATGAGATTAAGTTGGGTTTTTTTATGCGGAGAAACATTTATGTCAGGTCTTTCATTCACAGTCTTATTGTTTTACCGCTTTCTCCACGCAGGTCATCATGGTGACTGGTGATCATCCAATCACTGCCAAGGCCATCGCTAAGGGAGTGGGCATCATCTCCGAGGGCAACGAGACCGTGGAGGACATTGCCGCTCGTCTGAACATCCTAGTGAATGAGGTCAACCCAAGGTAACTAGTGTATTTTATTGATTTGACTTTAATGGAGATATTCATCTGCCGTTAAAATTATGCTTATCTTGTGCGAAAGAAGTTCACTAAAGACAAATACTTCTTCCGTGCTGTTATGTGGAGGGATTTTCCACAATCTTTTTTTCTTCTTTGAGGATTAAAAATACTGGCATGGCATATTTCTCCCTCGTTCTCTTTTGTAAATGGAAAGTAAAAAAAACAACTAAAAATACTTCTGCCTTTTTTTTTACAACCGTACTTTAAAATGGCTTCTTTTCCTCCAGGGATGCCAAGGCCTGTGTGGTCCATGGTGGTGACTTAAAGGACCTGGCTCCAGAAGACCTTGACGACATCTTGAAGTACCACACTGAGATTGTGTTCGCCAGGACCTCCCCTCAGCAGAAGCTGATCATTGTGGAGGGCTGCCAGCGACAGGTAACACTGTAATGGATTCATACGTGTATAACCGTCTTGACAAAGTCCTTCTTGCAAAAGCGATTTCAATTTCAATGACAATACCAGGTTAAATAAAGGGTAATAATCAAGTCAAATAAAAGCCAGAATGGGGGAAACTGGTACTTTTATTGCACTTAAGTGAGAAATTTAGACTTTTGTTTGACTTTTTTTTTTTTGTTAAATGTCCTTTTCCTGTCGACAGGGTGCCATTGTGGCTGTGACAGGTGATGGTGTGAACGACTCTCCTGCTCTGAAGAAGGCTGACATCGGCGTTGCTATGGGTATCGCTGGGTCTGACGTCTCCAAGCAGGCCGCTGACATGATCCTTCTTGACGACAACTTTGCTTCCATTGTTACTGGAGTTGAGGAAGGTGGGTGTGCCAGTCTTTGTCTGTGTGTGTGTGTCTGTGTGTGTATAGATAATTTTTTTATAATTTAACGTTACATTGATTTATTAATAAGAATTTGACGTGCATTTCCTAGGCCGTCTGATCTTCGACAACCTGAAGAAGTCCATTGCTTACACCCTGACCAGCAACATTCCAGAAATTACGCCCTTCCTCTTCTTCATCATTGCAAACATTCCTCTACCCCTTGGCACGGTGACCATCCTTTGTATTGATCTGGGAACTGACATGGTGAGGCGTTTAAAAAAAAAATAACTGACTTCCTCTTTTCAAACACGTCCGTTATTTGAACGTGCTGTACGTTCTGCATTGTACAGCTCCGTACCATATTGTACTGTAATGTACTTCTACCCTTCCTCCTCCTCAAAGGTGCCAGCCATCTCCCTGGCTTATGAAGCGGCAGAGAGTGACATCATGAAGAGACAACCCAGGAACCCCAAAACAGATAAGCTGGTGAACGAGAGGCTCATCAGCATAGCGTACGGTCAAATCGGTAAGAATTAGGTTACGTGTTTATTTTTACACAGATATAGTCAGATATAGAGGTTTATTTTCATTTTCATTAACATTTGTATTTTTGTTAACACCACAAAACCGTGCCAAATAAATGACCACTTAGTTAATACGCCACATGCATAGGGTATAATAATAAAACATAAACTGCAGTTCTTAACTCTTAGCAACCGGTCCTGGACAATGGCTGTTTTATCGTTAGATAAGGGTCAGGTAGACTTAAAATAGCCCAGTAGATATAGAAACCTGGGTCTCTTCCGCCGTGACAGAAATCTCCTGATTCCGGACCCCCCCCCCCCCGCCCCGGACTGCACCAACAATTGGTTTCCCTGACAACAATGAGCTTTCCAATCTTCAGTCCTTTTAGAGCGTCGACTGATAAGAAATGTTTCCACTGACTAACGAGGCCCGCCGCCGCCTCAGCCAGAAAAGGGCATGTTTGGGAGGTTTAACTTCAATTTGTTGAGCCCTCAAAGAGCCGTTCTTTGCTTTTCTCTCCATTGTGATAAATGAGAAAAGGGAGATTGGAAATCAAATCCTAAATGAACCCGTGATGAATCTGGCTGCAGGTGGTTTTTAAAGTCGGATATGATTTAAATGAAACTTGCCCCGTTTATTTCAGGTTTTATTCGGCTTACAATGCTACTATTATCAGTAACAGAAAGTTGTTCTGTTAATCCTATTATTATCATTGGAAGAGAGCGTTTTTCAAGAAGCTTTTTACAATGAGATTACATGTAACATGTATAAATCGCGTTTGGATGAAAAAATTTAAAGGTTCGAATCCTCTCACTGACGGTTGACTTTCCTCTCTTTCAATTCTGTTAATCCTATTGTTACTATTGGTAGATAGCGTGTTCTAGAATCATCTTAAGCGTGTTCTAGAATCATCTTCAGACTTATTCAAATCCGCTGGCGGAAAGACAGTTGACTTTCCTTTCTTGTCACAGGTATGATTCAGGCACTAGCTGGGTTCTTCACGTATTTCGTCATCTTGGCTGAAAACGGATTCTTACCATCCAGACTGCTGGGTATACGCGTGGACTGGGACAACAAGCACTTAAACGACCTGGAGGACAGCTATGGACAGCAATGGGTCGGTGAAATGGAACATTTCCGCTTTGTTTTATTATTATGAATTATTATTATTGGTCCATAGTGTTACAATGTTGTTGTGTTGGGAGCTATAGGAACGTTTTGAATGTTCAACAACTTCGGCTTTAAACTGTTCATATCAGAACATCAGATCATACGGTACATTCTTTGGTACGTCTTGTGCTAGGTAGCTAAAGGGTGTATCATTAATGTATTGTTTTTCCCCTTTGGTTCCCAAAAGGCGTGTTATAGATTTGTATTTTTCTTCATCTTTGTGACTTTGTTTTGCCTGCAGACTTATGAACAGAGAAAGATAGTGGAGTTTACCTGTCACACATCCTTCTTTGTAAGTATTGTGGTGGTGCAGTGGGCCGACCTGATCATCTGTAAGACCAGGAGGAACTCCGTCTTCCAACAGGGAATGAAGTAAGAACAATTCCTTCACCCGCAAGTCCTCTATGTCAAATATTTACATTGATTTATATGAAAGGGCCGGTACGCTTCTGTGACAACCGCTAATTAGTAACTAATCTAAATGATGATTGTTTGTTTTTCAAGGAACAAGATCCTTATATTTGGACTGTTTGAGGAGACTGCCCTGGCTGCATTCTTGTCCTACTGCCCTGGCATGGACGTTGCACTCAGAATGTACCCACTCAAGTGAGTCCAGCTCCTCAGTTCTCATTCCAACTTCCTTTTTATGAACTTTTTCTCTTGCTGGATTATGGAGATTTGACAAAGTCTGAAACAAGTTAGCCATTGATCCATCTCACTTGGGAATGTGCTACGTGCTGGAGTTACAGTAGTAAGATTCAGATTTAATTTAACTTGGAATGTGAATTCTGATCTTGTTTTGTTGTTGCCCCCCCCCCCCTCCCCTTGTCCTCCATTTTGTTTGTTTTTTACAATTATTTGCAGACCTAACTGGTGGTTCTGCGCCTTCCCATACTCCCTGCTCATCTTTATTTATGATGAAATCCGCAAACTGATCCTCCGACGCAGCCCGGGAGGTGAGAACTCATCCTTTTCCTATTTGTTTTCCCCCTTTTTCTCTCTCTCTCTCTCTCTCTCTAACTATCTCTCTCTCTCTCTCTCTCTCTCTCTCTCTGTCTCTCTCTGTCTCTCTCTCTCTAACTATCTCTCTCTAACTATCTCTCTAACTCTCTCTCTCTCTCTCTCCCTCTCTCTCTACCTCTACAGTCTCTCTCCGCCTCTCTCTCTCCACCTCTCTCTCTACCTCTCTCTCTCTCTCTCGCTCTCTTTCTACCCCTCTCTCTCTCTCCATACCTTTGTACACCTCTCTCTCTGTACCTCTCTACTTCTCTACCTCTGTCTCTAGCTCTATCTTTCTCTCTCTCTTTCCTCATCTTCCACTCGTATTCATAAATGCGCATACCTCTGTTCAGTTTGGTTCCCAGAGCCAACTGTCGAGTTACCGACACCTTTTGTATTTTCACCTTACTTTGGGTTGGCTTGGTTTGGATGTGTGTGCGTTTGAGTGCCTAAATAGTTAAAATCTTAAAATGCCAGCTGTTTTTGATTATCTTTTGTGTCCTGGAGAAGACTGGTAACCGATCAGAATAAAGAGTATAACTCCTTTTTTACTCTAGCATTATCAGCCTAATAACATCAGTGTTACTTCTTATCCAAACTGGCGTGCAAACAGACAAGTCCGTGAACATTACACAGCGCAAATCTATATGAAGACCATATTTAGTCAGTCCACAGCCCTTCTAGGAATAACCCTTATTGTACTTCAATATGACTCGTTTGGGTGATACATTTTTATGTTATTCAGGCTGAATGTCTGAAACGTTGTCTAAAGGCTAGGCTAGTGCGTGGGGATAATGGTGGCCTCGTGGATAGAACTGGTGACCAACAGGTCATGAGTTCAAGCTCACGTGGGAACATCACCACTAGTGTGCCTTTGAGCAAGGCACATTATCCTAGGTTGCTCCAGGGAGACTGCCCCTGTGATTTCATTCTAAATCCAGTCTTTGGATAAAAAAGCGTCTGCTAAATGACCGTAATGTAGCATCAAAAGTGAGACTAGAATGAGTGGGATTATCCTTCTTACCATCTTTCTGTGTGTTTTCCTCTGGATGTTGCAGGATGGGTGGAGAGGGAGACTTACTACTAGAAAAGGCATCCAGTCTGCAACTGCATGGTCGTCTTGCTGCTCGGAATATAAAATTTTAACTTTCGTGAAATTTGGATGTGTTTTTTTGTTTTGTTTTTTATAGGGGAATGCTTGATACTTAACACTGAGATCGATTTATGAACCAAGACATTTGACATGCGTGCCTTGTTTATGGAACAGGACCAATTTTATACATGTTTTTAACAGTTAATAAAAAGCTCAAGTCAGGTCCCATTTACTGACTCTTGTTTTGTTTTTTCTGCCATAATGATTTAACAAACGGGTTGGTGCCACACATTGGTAGACATTACGTACAAGAAGGTGTATGTAGTGATTTCCCTTTCATAGTGAACAACCCGGTGGTCCAATCTGGCACTTTGTTTTCATAAACGTCATGTTAAAATGTTAAGAAATGAATGGTAACGTGACAACATATCGCTACTTGGGTACATTGTCTGACATGCCATTAATACTGACATTTGCCAATCACTTGGACCAGACACTGTCAACAGAAAGTACAGATCGATCCAAGTATGTTTCGCAGGACCCAATCACTAGCAAGCACCAGTCAATAAAAGTTGTGTGCAAAGCGGTAAATACGAGAGCGAAACGTAAGTTTGACGTAGGTTTGTGTCACACACTCCCTTCCCCCCAGCCACCCCCCCAGAGCCCCTCCAACCCATGGGCTGCTTCATAAAACCCAGGAATGTGTTTCAGAGCCGTCAAGGGACCAAACGGTTGTTATACACTTGCTATGCAAATCTAAAGGGAATGTACTGTGTGTATACACACACACACACACACACACACACACACACACACACACACACACACACACACAGTGAAGTTCAGTGCAACTGGGACGTTTGCCCAAGGAAGAAGCAGGGCAGTATAAACAGAGGGGTCAGAACTTTCCTACAAAGCTGTCCCTTTGTTTTGTTTTCTCTGATTTTAAAATGTCATTTTTTACGAACTCTTACTATTTTCACCCCCCCACTCCCCCCTTGTACGTCAGACTACGTCACCTTATTCCCCTCACATTTCTCTTTTAGGACCTTTGATTATGTTGCTACATACTCGTAGCTCTATCCCCAACAGAAGGGGAAAAAACCCATGGATACGTCAATGCAGGCACTTCCCATCATAGCGATGGGTGAGTTATTTCCCCTATCAGCTGCACAAGGGCAGGTCTTATCAAACAGTATCACTTGACTGTAAAGAGGCCACCGATAACACACACACACGTCTGTGACGGCTTGATTTCAAGAACCCACACACACACACACACCATTAAATAAACTTTACAGTAGCAACCATGCTCTCTGCTTGTGATTATTTTTTTTCTTCTTTTTTACTAAGTAGCCTACATTTGGAATGTCTAATCCAACACTGTGTGCTGTAGAGGCTTGGTGCTTGGAGTGTAAGGGTCTCAAAGTTTTCTTCTCTTGTCCAGCCACCATTTTAATTAAAACACCCCCATGTCCAACTTTGACTTGACCGCGGAGAAGCAAGATCATCACCTATTTCTTTACGAGACTCAAAAGCTTTCGCAGATAAATAGAACAAGCGTTTTTCTACAACGTTGGAATGTAAAAACTTCAGGCTATCGACCTATGCTTGGATTTTTCCCCCCTCCATAAATGGAGTGGTCCGCTGATGTTGAGCGTTGTCATGTTTACTTTAGCCTAACCTAGTTTAGTTAAGTCAACACTGAGCCTTTTGAAGTTACAAGATGTGAGGCCTATCCAAATTTATAGATCTGGTGTCACCATCAGATCCTAATTATTCAGCAAAAATGCTATGCAAGGTTTTTAACATAGCTCCGAATTCTTTTTTTTTTTGTGTGTAATTTCAAGCTCTTCTTTGCGACACACGGTTGCAACCAACCAGTAACATGTGTTCATGTTTTGTTAACCTAGATAATATGCTTAAGTGATTGTCCACACCAAAACCTGTTTTACACAATATACTTTGTCACAACTACAACAAATAAACTATAGAAGATGGCAATACACAGTGATGGCAGTTGTCAAATAACTGACATTACCATCCAGTACAATTTATACTGGCTAACATGATTTGTTGTGGTGGGAGGTTTATATAGCATTTACAATGTATTGTGCTGAAAAATGATCCCAAACAATATCATTTCAATGTGTTGTCACTGTTACAGTGCAGACACACTCCTCCACTTGACTCCTCTTGCTAGCAGTGGACAGGTCTTCAATTATTCAGCTGACATTTTCTTCCAGTGTAAGAGAGTTAACCATAGTTATCCACAAGCTAGGGACCAGAAACCAGTCACATCCAGGGAAGCCCCTAGGCAGTTATTTTGTCATTGGGGTTTTCAAGTGGGCACCCTCCATCCCGGATGTTTTGTTATTTTGAGCCCACGACACCTCCAGAAGGCTTAACGGTGAGCAATGGCGGCTCAGAGCCACCCCCCTCTATATCCGCTCTATGCACGGCCAGATATTAAGGAAAAAAAAGTTGTTTATTAAACCGAGAGATATCCCTATATACCTGTCCCTATTGACTATTCCTGCAGGCACTTTCTGCCAACTATGCAGGGATACTTACCACCTGAAAAGAAGAAAATCTTTCCCTACTCTGCTGCAGGCTTGATAAATGACGTTCTGCACTAAAGACTTACCTTTTATACCTTTGTCCTGAGATTAAACCACTTTTTATGGTTTTTCCAACATGATGTTCTTTACTGTTGTGCCCTGATAAGCCCCAAGGATCTTCTACTGGCACACATCAAACTCCGTCAGATCTCCCATGTCCTTGTCGACCTGCCTCGTCACAGTGGCCTCCATACTTGCTGTGTGCTGACAGTGCTGTGCTATGGTTCCAACCAACCTTACTACCACTGCTTCTCTGCCAGGGTAGACTTCATAATCATTCAGATTTATTTATTAGGAATTACCCCTTGAGATGCACCAGACTGTTTTGAAGGGGGTCCTCAAGAACAGTTTACAAAACCACACAATCAGGGCCACAATTAGGGCATACAGATACAAAAGACAAACAAACAACAGAAACAAAAAGCAGGAAACAAAAGATGAAAAGGAACAAAATTGGGATTCTATGCCAAGCAGACCTTAAAATAAGTTAAAACCGAGAGAAAAAAAGTAAAAAAACCCAACCTTTGTGGTAATCTCTCACAGGTGGAAAGGATTCATCAACCACATATGAAGAACAGACACACCTTACCATGTGGTTAAAACCAGGGTATTTCAAACATATTCAAATGCACCTCAAATAGTTGACAAGTAGTCGATGGTATTGCACTGGAATGTGAAATATTCCCCTTTAAGATTATTCTAGATGCCACATGAGTAATACTGTTAGTTAGTCAATTTCTACTGGGTTACAACCCCTCTAAAGAGTGTAATGTTGGGCATTTGTTTTTTGCCCCTGCACTTTTTTGGTGGGAAAATAAGATTCCTATTGTGTCATCCTATAAATCTGATTGTAAACAGAAATCTAAAGACTACATTAAAGGTACGCAGCACCCTGGGTTTGAATCTGGCTCGGGCCTTTCTGCTGCATGACCCCCCCACCCCTCTCTCTCTCTCACACACACACACACACACCCATACACACTTTCCCTGTCTACCTACTGTACTTTTTAAAAAAAAGTCAATAAAATTGCCTACCAGATATCAAAAGATCAAAAGACTCAGGACTACAGACATGGACTGCAGGCCAGTGTCCACCTACTTCTTCCAGTTTGAAGTATCACCATTCGGAGGTAATACCTTTCACTGTGGCGGACCTGGACGCAATCCAAAACAAAACGACAGTGAGAGGGAGTACAGTTTAAACACCCCGGTCGTTATAGTAAGTCAACCTTCCTGTACAGTGCAGAACAGTGATAGAAGGATACTGAGAGACGAATTGAAATGAAAAAACATCTGAAATATTGATTTAATTCATTAACTTTGAACTTCTATTTCATTATAGTATAATAATTTCTCACATTCCTACGTATGTCACATAAAACAGGTGAACTTATATTAGATGATTTGATCAAAGCAGTACATTGCTTAAATTGGCTTACTCTACAATTTACTATTGTAATGTGGGTGATACTAGCATGTTTGTACGATGACTAGAATATTCCCTACGCAGCATACATTTGGCCTTCTCACCACCAGCGTGATAAAGAATACAAATAGCCTATTTTTTATTTTTGGCCGAGCGTCTCTTTGACAGCTCGTGAGCTCCTTCTGGCATCAATGGCAGCCATTCAATCTGCACCCATTCATCCATTCATCCATTCATCGCTGCATGTGAATGTGTTGAGGAGGAAGAGGCCCTGTAAGCACAGCGCACACTTCTGAAGACGTCGGAATGTTCCAGTCTAAACATCTCTACGATTTCATCTTTTTTGTTGTTGTTGTTTGTTGTTTGTTGTTTGTTGTTGTCTTTTTTTTCCTGTATAGTTCATTGTTAAAATGTTTAGATTGTCTTTACGAAGGTGGTTCCTCTGATATGATTGACACATTTGACTCTTCATTTTTCCAAAGCATTAACAATTAAAAAGGCCAGTATATACACATACACAAGACGCTAAATAATAACACTTCAATGATTTAATTTTTAATTAAGCTCGGCTTTATCAGGAAACGGAATGTGTGCTGCTTTTAATTCACCCTCCAAGGAAGTCATGGAATGGATGCAATGAGTGGGAGTGAGGGTTGCCGTGATACAGTGAAGTTATTGGTGAGATATTTCAGCATAAGGATTCAGTGTTCAAGCATCGCCTTATTTCACTGTATTGCAATATGTAGGCTGTTCTTATGCTCACAGATTTGAATGGTAAGGTTGCAGGTTGATGTTTACACAGTGGCCATTGGGGTTTTGAATGTTAGTATTTAAACTTGTTTGCGGGGGTACATGTCAGAGAGAGCTGTATCTCTAAAGGCATCTAACTGAGTTTAAACGAGAGTATATCTACAGAGTTTAACACACCTTATTTGTTCACTGTTTTTTTTTTTTTACAAAACTGGTGTGGAAGTTTTTTAAAGATGCCAACTGAAGCAACATCAGCCAGCAAGATGGTGGCACCGATCTGCAGAGGTAAGAGGAGATGGCTGATGCGGCCATCTTAAATTTAGGTTAGGCACAGGTGTGGCACAGGTGTGCTACGTCAGGGCTGACGACCCCTCCTTTTCTGGTAGACCAGAGAGCTCCCTGGGTTACAGTCCCATGACCATGCTAATGTTGTTAACACAGGACTGCAGTGCTACAACCTTTAGACCCAGTGGCATCCAACAACTGAAATCATCATTGGACAGCAAACTGGCTTACTGTCCCATGACCATGCTAATATTGTTAACACAGGAATGCAATGGTTTGGCCTAGTGTCACCCAACACCACACATCCTCTGGTAGCACAGACAGCAACCTGTCTGACTAGCCCACAGTCATGCTAGCATTGCTACAGAACTGTAGGGCTACAGCTTGTTTGGTCCCAGTGACACCCAACAGACACTCTTTGAGTTTCCAGTGGTTAACTTTGGGACTTTGAAAGGCCGTAGCAGTTGATCTTGAAGGAGACCTCTGTGCAGAACGAAACGTGGCCCTTTGAAAACACAGACTGGCTTTGGGGAGTACACAGTGAAAACAGACACTGCTTTTTGGTTTAAGGAGGATTTACAATTTTGGATAATATAAGGAAACACATTCCATTCACGAGAGTGCCACTTTAAGCTCCATGAATTTAGCAGCTTCTTTCAAGGTAGGTTTTTTTAATTTGTATTATTTTAGAACCCGCTGTGGTGTTTCTGTTTAATTTATGTGGTACTTGTTCACTTCAGGATTATCTATCAGGCAGTATTTGGACGCCTACCTTGGCTTGACACCTGCCGTTTTGGCCTTGGTAGTGCACCTTCACATGGGTTTATTTGAAGTGTAGGCTATTTGTACCCTCCAGCTTTTAAACTTCAAAGCTTTGCACATGTCCAGCTTGCTGTGTGTTCCAATTTCAGTTAATCATTTTGCCATAGTTTTACTGGAAAAGGTTGAAATACCTGTCGTAATGTTAATAATGACTTTGAATTGAATGGCAGACATAGTCTTATCAACCAATGTGATACGTCAGCCAATACTAGTTTTATAATCCTACTGTGTTTGCGTGTGGTTGGGGCTGTGTTGTGCGTCTCTGCACTGCTAATCATCGTCTTTTGATGATCCTAATTTGTAATATTGTTTTAATGAAGGTGTCATGTCACTGAATGGATAATAGGTTTCCGCTGTTTTAAGTTGCAGTGGCAGGCTGCTTTTCAGACAGTGTTCTTATGACCCAGTGTTTTTTTACTTTGTTTTTTTTAAATGTCATAGAGTCTCTTCTCAAAGGCTGTAGCATCTTTACAGTAGTCGCTTTTCTGTTGTTACTTAAATTCAACTAGTCTCTCACTAACATACACAGCAAAACATTTAGAGTTCACACACATTCAATAGGAAAAGAAGCCTTAGTAAAACTGATTGTATTTGCTATTTGTTGAGAGGAAATTGACAGCAAAAATAATTCCTGCTACTATTTCATCCTAGTATTGAGGACACATGCAGTACATTGTCTAAGCTACAGCTTACTACAATAACACATTAACCACTTATGAGCAGAAATTGCAAATGGGGAATTTCCCCACGGAATGAATTTTGCAATGCATTCACATCCACTAGCTTGACGACTGGACAATGGGCCAGCCATCTTTGTGGACCCCATTCTGTTATTTACGTTGTTCTGGAATCTCTGTCCATTCTAAGTTTATTTCTTCCTCTCCGTCTGGCGTATGAGCGTCAATGCTCTGGATAAGACAAACCGTCTCTTGCCCTTATATAGCCCTGATGCCGGGCGGCTAACAGCCTCTCAGAGACGGGGGGGGGGGGGGGACCACGCACATTCCGAACTGAGCCGTTCCAGAACACATCCTTCATGCAGACGCGTAATGTCCCTATGACGACCACGATTACAGGCTCTCCCACCTGCTACCCCCCCTCACAGTAGTTGAGTCCTCCTCCTATAATGCTAAACGCCTTGCCTTGTAGCTTTAGGATGCGTTTGAACCCGTGACCTGCGTTGTTGTGAGCCTCATCCTGACCTTTTGTGACGATGGCTTTAGAGCTGTTGGCTCTGAAAACCATTTTGAAGCTATTTGTCTTTTTAGTCATCATGGTGAGTCTCGTTTTTTAGGGTTCCCATTGTGTTGTTTTATGGCACATTTTCAGAGTTTTATGTAAGCTAATAATATCACCCTTTCACTTCATTTCTTTTGAACAAAACACCACCACCTGTACAGTACGTTCATCAAAGCCTTTCTTTGGATTTTACTTTTCTAAAAAGGACCAAATGAGGCAGAAAACCTTGAGTGAGCTTTTGAAGAGCACTTTAAAGAGAGAGAGCGAGAGCAACAGAGAGAGGAGAAAAAGACATGAGACCGAGAAGAAAAAGAAAAAAAAAAACATCCACCCACTATGTGGTCCTGGTGGTTATATGTGGTATCTTAGAGGATGTGTTTTTTACATTGCTGGAGCTAGTGATCCAGAGAGAGAGAGAGAGAGAGAGAGAGAGAAAGAAAGAAAGAGAAAGAGAGAGAGAGAGAGAGAGAAATAAAGAAATATGACTGCTTTCCTTTTGAGTTTTGAATGTGAATATTGTCTCTTCAATACACAATTAACATTCCAAACATGTCGATCGACTTTTATGTAAGCATTCAACCTATATTGTTGATCTATATCACCTAAAACTATCTATTTAAACATACTTTTGTTACCTATGACATACATTTAATACAATCAGTTACATTTTAATTGATGTTCTCTATCTGCTTCGGTATTCTACTGACGATGGCAACTGTTGCTAATAACACTCCCACAGTCAATTACAGGGATAATTTGTCATTTTGAAATTCAGATCAGTGAGATTTAAACAATGTTAAACTTGATGATAATAACAATATTTGAGAGGGCATTTTTGGATTGGGTGTGTGTGTGTGTGTGTGTGTGTGTGTGTGTGTGTGTAGCACAGCCTTTGTATTCCCTTGATCCTCCTGTCAATGGGCAGTAGCTAAAAATAGCGTTTCACACACACACACACACACACAATCTGCTTTTCCCTTTGCCCCCCCCACCCCTCTCTGTCTCTCTGTGTCCTGTACCTCCTGGTCTCTCCTGTCAATCAATCCCTAACCCCCCACCCCTCCCCTCCCCCTTTCCTATCAGTCTTTCTCTCTACACCCCCCCACGCCCCCCTCCTTTTCTTATCTGGAGACCTCCTCCATTCTCTTCTCTTTTGTCAATGTCAGATTGTTTATCCCTCTCTCATCCCTGTTCTCCACACCTTACCTCACTCCCCATCTCTCTCTCTCTCTCTCTCTCTCTCTCTCTCTCTCTCACTCTCACTCCTTTTTCCATCGCACCATCGAATCTGAAGTGTCTGTCCTACTCTCTCTTCCTCCTTCATCTTTCTCCTCCTCCTCCTCCTCTTACTCCTCCTCTTCCTCCACAGCCGGTCCTGTCATATTCTTGATAGCAGATGGTGGATGGTGATAATTACCTCTCGTCAAAAGGGAGAGCCCTTGTTGTGATCAGCCAATAGCTAAAGGACGTCTGTCCAAATATGTAAGGGTATCAAAAACAATACACATATCTAAAGGTATCAAGAAAATTAAAAAATATATTTCTAAGGATATCAAGAACATTTAAACACAAAAGTGTTGAATAGATGAATGCATGTATTGTAAACACTCCCAAAAAAAAATACACACAAGGATATCAAGATGATCCAGAAAATACATATACCAACAACCCAGAAGTACAGGCTCCATCCATCTAATGGACGTTGTATTTACAGCAGCCAGCGCCTAAAGCTGTGTGCTATGAGAGTGAACTGAGACATGTCCACCAGTCTGCCATATGTACCCACACTACGGGGGTCAACAAGACCCATCCCTTTGGGCAGTACAGGGGGAGGAAGTGGGGGGAAGCAGGGTGAAAGAGAGAGAGAGAGAGAGTGTGTGTGTGTGTGCGTGTGCGTGTGTGCGTGATACACAGAATCCAGGAGAGAATATGCATAAGACTCTCTCTTTCTCATCATGTTTTTAAGACATACATATAATATTATAACAGATTATAGTTTAGAAAGAGAGAGTCTGCGTGTGTGTGTGTCATACAGAGAAAAAGATAGAGAATATGTATGTGCGCTTAAGATGGAGGGAGAAAGAAAGGAGAGAGAGAGTGAGAGAGAGAGGCAGGAAGAGAGAGAGAGAGAGAGAGAGAGAGAGAGAGGCAGGGAGAGAGAGAGAGAGAGAGTGTTTGAGTGTTTGAGTGTGGTCCCCAAGCTCCCATTAACTTGCAGTCTGTCTCTCACATGGATGTGATAATATCACCCCCCATTCAGATATACTTATCTAGCTAGCGACACAGGTTATAATGGTAGAGTGATGTGTGTGTGTGTGTGTGTTGTAAAATAGCGAATCAGTATCTTAATCTTGATGTTTTTGGTGATTTATCATAATGCACAATATGAAACAAATTAGTTTGATGACCAACCCCTTGAGTAAATCAAAAGAGTTTTGAATCACAAGACTGGAGGTTTTTTTTTTTTTTTTCTCAGTCAACAGGTCTTTGTATCAGAAAGCTACCACAAACTCCATTAGTACATATCTTTCATCTCCCTTGAAAACTTTAATTTTCCCCTCGTGCCGGGTATTATTCTATCATTATTCTCTCTCTCTCTCTCTCTCTCTCTCTCTCTCTCTCTCTCTCTCTCTCCTTCTGGAGCTCTTTCTGTATCCAATTCTCATAGATTAGTTAATGTTTCCATTTTGAATGAGACTGGAAAAAAAACATTTTTTGGTTGTTTTTCGGCCAACCCCTTTTTTATTTTGTGTGTTACTTATTCCTCTGGTAAACAGACCATGGTCTGAATGTGAGGTTCTATGTGATATAAACCTATCCTCTATGTATGTTTTAAAAGCATGACTGATTGAATCAATAGATAAATTGTAACAATACTTATAGGGGAAAATAAACAAAAACCACCCACTATGTGGTCCTGGTGGTTATATGTGGTATCTTAGAGGATGTGTTTTTTACATTGCTGGAGAGAGAGAGAGAGAGAGAGAGAGAGAGAGAGAGAGAGAGAGAGACCAAGCTTCTTCCATTCAATTGTTGCCCCCCCCCTCTCAATACACCAGGTCGCCTCTGGCCATATCCAGAAATGGACCTTCAAATCTTATTTAGTCCTTCCTCTTCCTCCTCCTCCTCCTCCTCCTCCTTCTCAGTGGATCTAATGCAGTTTCGTTATACCAGGAAACCCATAAAAAGATGGTTCCCAGAATGAGTCAGCAGGAAAACCCAATCTTTACCCCTTCACATCGCCTGTCACTGTGACCTGCTGGACTATGTCCTAGTTCGGTGTGTGTGTGTGTGTGTGTGTGTGTGTGGTGATGTTGTATGCACTATGATTATATATGGTGAACTACGGTGTTAAACGCGCAGTAATCGTATGTAATTTTCCGTAATCTGTATTGATGTGAAATGAACTGTGATTACATGCAGTGTACTGTGACGTGAAATGCACTGTGATTATGTGTACTGCACCACAGTATGATGTGAAACACCCATATCATTAGTTGTAGTTATTTATTATATGTATAATATATTATATAATATGTATATATATATATATACTGTATGTATAATGTATTATCTGTATATTGCACTGTGATTATGTGTACTGCATCACAGTATGGTGTTAAACACCCTTATTATTAGGTAGTGGTATGTATTATATGTATAATGCGCTGATTATTAGGTCTATATATTAAGCCTGGTGTGTTGTGGTGTTGTTAAAACACTGTTATCGTGTATCATTAGGTCTATATATTAAGCCTGGTGTGTTGTGGTGTTGTTAAAACACT
>JAVQIZ010165516.1:0-12500 GCA_036023535.2 Galaxias brevipinnis
CCGACACATAGGGACAGACAACAACTCACACTCACATTCACACCTACGGACAATTAAGAGTCACCAATTAACCTGCATGCTTTTGGACTGTGGGAGGCAAACACGGGGAGAACACGCAAACTCCACACAGAAAGGTCCTCGGGCCAGGTGGGGATTGAACCCAGGACCTTCTTGCTGTGAGGCAACAGTGCTACCCACTAGTTTATCGATGCTGGTAATTGATTATTACCGAATGCTTCAGAGTTGATCAAGACAGACCGGTTGCCAAATGTTCTAATTGCGTCAAACACACCAACACAACCATTCTCAAACAGCCAAAATCACATTCAGATGAGACACTGTTCATTGTCCCATAGCCCTGCTGTCAAATGCAAAGCCGACAGAGAAAATACCAAAAGCCTGCTCAGTTCAAAATAGTATTTTAGGCTGTGATGCCCTATAAGGAGATGGCACAGGTAATCAATAGGCGAGGGGCCAAAAGAGTTTCAGCTGTTTAAAGTCACTCCTGACTGAACGTTGAGCTACGCACCCACATGTGTGAATCCAGGCCCATGCAAATTTTGACAGGTAAGGTGCGGTTTGGCCCGGGGGGTTTAAAGGACAGGTTGGCCATTAGCGAGGTCCAACCAGGCAACAAAACGGTGAGATATTTCAATGTGTGCAGGTTTCATGCCGGTTTAATGTGTGCAGGTGCAGTGAGGGTGAGGGTTTGATGGAAAACGGGTCGATGGCAAAGATAAGATTTGGCATGATATGATCAGAGTTAGAATCAGGAGGTTATGTAGTGGCTGTTCCTGTTAAGCCTGGTCCATAGGCACAAAACAGTAGCTGAAAAAGGAGAGGGGGTGCCAGGTTGAGAGTGTAATATTTCTATGTTGTATAACTGACCACGCAGAATGAAAATATATGAGGCCTTTCATGGGGGCCGTATAGTCCAGGCAGAGTGAGATACTCCTCACGTCATCCCTTTCCCTGTCAACATAAGCATAACTCCCGCCCTTTTCCTACCAGAGTACCTTATTACCGCCTCCTTCCTCCCTCTTCCCTCAATTCCACCCCCCTATTTCTCCCCGGGCCTCTGGGCCATCAGTCATCCCCTGGGACAAGCCCGTCAAAGAGCACGGTGCCATCCTCTCAGGTGCTCCCCAGGTGAACTCCTGAACCTTGAATGGTGCACGGCCTCCAGTACGGCACGTAGTGCTCCCCCCCCCCGCGGCCGCGGCCCTGCACCTCCCACTCTCTCACACAGGGCAGTCAACTTTGTTCCCTCTTCTCGCGTTTTAGAAGCAGAAGCTGTCGTGGGTATTTGTGTTTTTATTACAGTCAAACAGATAAATCATATATACCTCTATCAATCAGCACATGTGCCATGATTCTCAGAGTGTTGTGTGCTGCTGGTATGCATCTGTCACTATGTGCAAAAACACGCACACGTCAATGCAAATACTTTGAGCGTTTTAGCTCATCTGTTGATGAATCTCTCAAAATGGCAGCAGTGCAGCCAGTTCTCTGTGTGGGATGAGGGTTTAGGCATGTCTAATAGGCCATCCGAAGGTGCCCGAGGGCTCCGCACACGAGAGATAATGATCTTTTATCTGCAATGTTGTGACGGGAGATTATGGTTCAAATTTACGATTGTTAAGGAGACAATGCTGTACAAGGCCGTTTTCTTTTTCCTGTGGTGAAGGTGATCATGAACAAACCTTCTGGAAGTGTGAGGATTCAAACTATCCGCTCTCTGGCTTGGTTAATAATTTAGTAATACTTAATTAAATGTTTGTGTTAGCTGAGGCATATGTCGAGGAATGTCTCTCTTTAACAGCCTTAGCTTGTTCCATTACAGTAAAAAAAAAATAAGATATCTCATTCAAAAGCCCAAAGTGTGTGTCATAGGTTGTGTAAAGGATGAACCTGTGACATATTGGAGACTATTAAAAACATATTTACTTTCGAAAGGTATGCGGTAGGTAAGTGGGAAATAGGGGAGAGAAAATATGCACTCATCGACCCACATGACCTAACCATGTCTCCACATGAGACCACTATGCAGAGAGAGGTTGACAACCACTGACACGGATTAGTCTGAAAAGTGGCTCATAGTGAGTGAAAAGTACCTTTTATACACGCATGCAGAAATATACTTTCAGAAAACCTAAATAAAGGGAGAGATGGTAAACCAGCGAAGGCCCATTCAAAGAACACAAAGGAAGAGAAGAAGAAGAAGAGCCATCACAGAGGGTAATCAGTCTGTCTGAGTCACCTGTGTCTGTCAGTGCACCTCCACGCCTCCTTTGGCAGACCTCCACGGCTCAGCACTTGAGGACGAGGTCAGTCCGAGGCCATAGGGTGCCATAATGGAGCATAGTTCTCTTAAAGCCTCTGACACTCACACACACACACACAAATACACACTCACATACCATATACACACAAAGGCTACACAAACAAGCACCAGCGGACCCGCTCACTCTCATTGCCATTTCATCCCTTGTGCCCCTTTGACCTCCCTATTAAAACAGAGCAGATCTCCAGATTGGACACAGCGGCTCAGAAACAAATGACGCCAAATACCTGAGTTCTGTATTGCATCAGAAAACTGCAGCCTGGAGAGCATTGAAGGAGTATTCCACTTCCAATGGGGTTCCGTGTACTTTGGACGTGACTGGATTTAATGGCATTGATTAAAGTGTATATGTATGTGTGAACCTCCAAATCTACACCAACAGTTCACTTGAGGTCATTTCACACACTTTACGTCAAAGTTATAAAATGCGCTACACTAACAAAGACATGGAATGTTGGAAAGTAATGTAAAATAATGTATAGGCATTTATTATATATGCATTACGTAAATTTGGCTATTTTCTTATGTATTATTTTTCTTATTTTTTCTTATTTTATTGTTTGCAATGGAGGACGGTTGGGTGGGAATGTTAACATTGAACAAGTTCAGACACAGTATGGTCAATGCTATGGTGGGAATTTGTAAAGTTATTCCCGCTAACATTTTCAACTGAAAGAATTTTGAAAATTCTATTAGTCTAAATTATTAAATTACGTAATAAAATATCTATTCAGTCAACATACCTTTTAAAACCCTTTTATTATTATTGAAAAGGTTCCTCACTATCAAGACATGGCTTAAATATAATCTGTAGATACATTTGCATGACCTCTTACGAAAGACTGATGTTTATATATAAAAAATCAAAATAGATAACACGTCTATGGTGTTTAGTCTTTAAAAACCTTAAGAGTCCTGGCCATGTGCGCATGTGTCAGTGGCGACTCTTGTCTGTGACCCTGGCATGTGAGTGCTCCTCCAAAGCTACTGTTTATTTCTGCTCTTCCTGTTTGTGCTCCACCACAAGAGCCGTTGCTATGAATGCTGGGTAAAAATGGCCGGGGTGTTGCGGGTTGGGGGGTGACAATGTGTCAAACATCACACACAGTCAGGAAAGAAGGAGACTCTAACCCACAGTTTACATGTCAACAGAGATTAAACTAGTTTATTACTTTCAAAGAGGGAAAAAAAATACGAAACAAAAAGCAGTCATATTTTACACTAGTGATTATTATTAAATTTTTACAACCATTCAGTCTGCATAACATAAAGAAATAATTCTACATCTTTGTTTCTTTCATATTTTTGGTACTCTGAATTATACATACAAATAACAAATACAGGAACTTTTTCACAATGCATATAATCTGTGGGCAGGAAAAAAAAGTCTTTCAGGTTATCCAATGCGGCAGTGTGCATGTATGTGTGTGAGTGTCAGTGTGTCTATGTATGTGTTCAAAAGTGTGTGTTAGCGTGTGAACACAAACCAATTGCCCGAGACCTATAGCACATCCAAAATAAGAAGACGCCTGCAGTCAGAGCAATAGACTCTACAAGCTTAATGCATCAAACACAATTCCAGCAGGCAAAAGTAGAAGCCTGTACGTTCTCAGTCCTTTCCTTTTCCCCCCTCGCTTCTTTTCGTCCTCGCTTCTTTTCGTCCTCGCTCTCATCTCTCCCGGGCGCAGAGGCGCCCTGTCCTACGGCAGTTCCTCCTCCTGCCGTGACTCGTACCCTTCTTGTCGTTAGCTGCCCAAGGGCATGTTTCCTTTTTTCACTTATTTAATTAAAAAGTCTTCATTAAATGTACTGTATTTCATACATTTGTACAAATATATTCAAAGTCTGTACCCTCTCACAGCCGAGGACAGGGGTTTGGGGGCAGAGGTGTTACTGTCAGACAGGTGCAACATGAAGGAGCAGAGGACTGGGAGGGAGGGACAGGTCATGAAAGTGAGCTTTGCTAATGTCTCTTTATAACGCTTGATGTTGTTTGTGAAAAGTGGCTTTTGTACACAAGTGATGATCCGGATTGCGCGTGAAGACACCACAGTCAGTCAGTCTGCAAAGTATTGTTGCGTTTAACAGAGGTACGCTTGGATGTACAAAAATAAGGTAAGAACCGAGGAAAAGAAAGCTACAGCCTGTCTCTCTCACACCGAGGTCAGATCACAGGAGGCTTGTTGGTGGAGCAACAGGAGCTTTGAAGTGAAGGGAGGGGGTAGGGAATGGGAGGGAGTCAAGAGCAGTTTGGTTTTATTTTCAGCTTGGAAAGGTAGAGGTACCACGGTACGGGCTGTGACATGGGAGTCAGCTTGTGGCTCTGGCCTATCCCATGGCGCTCACCATACTGGAGGGGTGGTGGGGGGCAAAGGAGGAGGGATGCATGGGCGTGGGTGTGCTCAGCATGTGGCCGGAGTGTGAGAAGGGAGGGAAGGAGGACATGTGACGTGACAGTGCGGCGGGGCTGAAGGAGCTCTTGTCCATCAGGCTCTTGGAGAAGTCGTCCATGCTGTCGTGGGACTTTTTCCCCTTTTTGGACTTGCTGGACATCTTCCTATTCCTGGTCTGGATGCCCTCCTTCTTCATGGTCAGAGGCCGGTTGATCTGTTCACAGAGAGAGAGAGAGAGAGAGAGAGAGGACGGGTTAATATCACACTGTTGTTGTTACTGTTGTTGTTGTTGTTGTTGCTATCGCATAATGAATTCCTCAGCAAGTAATTAGGTTAAGTAGCAGTAGTAATACAATTTTAAAATCAGGTAGGACCTATCAAATGTCATGCTTCTTCACACATGCCAGTCAAATCCACTGTTTTATCCGACGAGTGATTCAAATTCTGTATACAAATAATGGCAAAGTATGTGACAATAAAATGTGCTTAAACTGTTTTAATATTTTAAGCATCAAGAATGAAAACAAGCGCATGAGGAAAAATGGAAGACTACTTTTATTTATAATGCTATGACACAAGAGTACGTAATGAAGGCCTGCTTTGAAGTCAATTTGGCAATTCCATTGTGAAACCGACAATAGACGGTGTGTGCTCATGTTTGAGTGTGCGTCTGTTTGCATGTGTGCCTGTTTGCGTGTTTGTGTGTGTCTGTTTGCTTCTAAGTTTACACGCATGCATGAGCACAGTCAGGGCTAGTCTGGGTTTGGTTGGATTTAGTCGTTGATTCTCTTAAGCTGGGCTAGATCTGAGTCTACAGCCATGCCAGAGAGAAAGCGTAAGACAGAGGGAGAGGAAACTAGAGAGAGGGCGAGAGAAACAGAGTACAAGAGAGAGAGAAAGAGCGAGGGGGAGGGGGAGAGAAGGAGAGAGAGAGAGGACTGGCAGCTAGCCTGTGTAACCAGTCGACCGGACCACAGAGACACATGACCATGACGGCCACCAGTGCCAGCCAACTCCTCCTCTCCACCATCTCAGCCGCCTCAGCTTCCCCAAGCCAAAATGGCCCCGGCTGCCATATTCCGGCACAGGTTTAGCCGGGAATGAGAGCCGGATGATGGAATTCCAGCTCTAGGCAGGATTATGAGGGGAGGTGGATGAGGCCGGCTGGTTCCCTGATCTTTAGGAGCGCTTTTCCCTGGGAAATGGGAATGGGGGGGGGGGAGTTGCCTCACTCCTCCGTCTGAGACTGTTGCCCTTTCCGCTGACTCTTAAGCAGACTGGCCTAGATGATTAGCAGAGGGCAAAGAGCTGTGCATCTCCCCCGCCCTCACTTATGTGGTTTCACTGTCTTAGATGTGGGCGCATGCCGAGGGACTTTCTCTGCCTTTCTTTGTCATCCATCTAGAAGCTATCGAGAAATGTCTAGGCCATGGCTTCAGCGTCAGGCAGGTGATCTTTGATGCCAGGATGTCTGCCTGAAATCTCACCGTGGATGCCATAGGGCCCCGCTCTCATCTTAATCACCATCGAGACAAACAACAGCGGAGGCAGTGACTCAGTGACCACCAGACAGTAAGCGCCGCCTCAGCCCGTCGCCTTCTCTCCCCACACCGTTGGAAAGACACCTTAAACCTCAAGACTCCTGAATGAAGCCTCAAAGGCTGACCGCATTGGGCGTGATGATACTTTCATTCACAGACTGCGATACCCTGGCACACATGCATTCGCCGTGGCTCTGGGTGTTAGCACTACCTGGTGTTTGTGGCCACTTATTTGTTGGTCACAATCTCATTGGGCTCTCGTCATTGTGTCATTCACAAGAAACTGTCTATTGCTCAGGTGCGCTAACCATACAAAACTCAAAGAAGAAGCAGTATGTCACAGCGACTTGTGGGAGTGACCGGGCTCTATCGATGTGGAATGTGTTCCAATGCATTTAAGCCCAACAGAAGTCTAGATTTACCAAAACAAACTAATCTTGCAATCACTTAGAGGTCGGGGTCATTTCAATTGCTAATATGTAACTGGAAAATGTTATTATGCTGGGTTATAACCTGAGTCGGAATCTTTTTCTTTTCTTTTTTTCAGTCAGTGCAAATGTGCCAAAAGCAACATGGGAAAATGATTTAACAGGGAGTGCTTGCGTGACTAGCACAGAAGCAAAGCAGGACACTCTCTCCCTTAGCAAGAGGATACAGCGCTTTGCTTTTATCGGAGGATATGTTGCCTATTATTAGTATGTCTCTGAAATGCATATCACATCATCAACTCATGGTTTAAATTGTTAAACGTTTTGGAGGGCCATGTTTGTATGCACAAGAATGAGTTAAGGGGGTACAGTAAAGATAATGTGTCAGATGTAGAAAGAGAAAGAGGGAGAGGTGAGGATTGAGGAGTAGAGAAAAGGGAAAGATACTGAAAAAAAATAGAGAAAGAGAGAAACATTGGGAGGTAGAAAGACAGGCCCTGGGGTTTTTAGATTGAGGATGAGAAATTATGTGGATAGGCAGTCACCACTGCCTGTCCCAAAACGAATCAGTGGATTGGTGGTCAGAGGGGGACTCAAACTCCCAAGCCAGATGTAATCAAAAGGCCTGAAATAAAATCGGCCTGAAAATTAATCTAATTTTAATTAAGCTCTCCTTTAATATTCAAAGCTCAATTCGACTCTCATACATTTAGATTAGTATACACACAGCCAATAAATCTTAGCCCATTAAATTCCGTTCCGTTTATCATAGTGCTACCGTAATTCTCAACAGGCAAATATGCGATAAATATCCAGCATTAAAAAACATTTTCAAAGGGCATCATTGAATGTACAATGACAGAACAAGATTCAGAAAGGTGAATTAATTTGAAAAGAAAGTTGAAAAAATGCAAATAAAGGGTATGAAATTTGACACATGCTTAGTAGATAGTTAGTAGATATCTTACTATAATGTACAGGAAGCTGTATTGCTTACATTGTGCAGTTTGTAGTATAGACCGCAAGCGTTACACACGGGGTCCCCGTTGGCATTTCTTCGCCACAGTGTTGTTGTGGTAGTTTGACAGTTTGCACATGACGTCCCTGCCCGTCTTGCTGCGGACTGTATAAAAAAAAAGAGGCAAGAACACGCATATCAGTCACCTGATCATTGTACGTCATACATATTTTAATCAGCCTATTAGATCAATGATCTTTTAAAAACAAAGTGCAAATGTTTAAATAATTCGAGATGAAAGCTGATATTCCAAAATAGAGCTGCCTTGGCATAAGATTTATAGCATCATATGTACAGCCTGCCTTCTGAAGAATAAATATTTACACAAAACATTGAAGCAATGGCTTGAAATGGGAGCCATTCAAACTGGTTTCCTTGTCCATAAAAGTAGCATAGTGTTTCATTCATGGCACTTCTAATCATAAATAGCCCAGCAATTTAATCAGAGATTAAACTTTTTTTTTTTAAGCTGAAAGTATTTAAAACGATGTTTTCATTACAGTATAGTATAAAAATGTTCATCAAATCATTGCCTTAAGAAATGTGACATTATGTAATTTTTGGATGATTAGATGGAAACCGAATGTTAAATTATGTTAAAATAAATTTATTAAAACCATTAAGATCCAGTTTGTCATTATCTTTATATTTTAAAGCAAATAAGAAATACATTTAAATATGAATAAACATGGATCAACTTATCATCATCTTTAAATGTATGGATGCTCTCTGACTGCAAGATGCACAAAATTATCTATTTGACACAAATGGGACACCATTAGAATCAAAATTATTATAGTTTTCCAACTACCCACGTCTGATCTAAGTAATGGCCCTGTTTTCCATTAAACAAAATATAATTTGAGATTTTAAAAATGAAACAACGTGTGACCTAGTAACCTACCCATTAGTAGGTCTTTTTAATATATGTTTTTCTCTATATATTCGTTTTTTCGTCGAACATTTTTCTGCTTTCCATCCCTTGGTTTGGAATAATCAGCAGAGATGCCCAGCGCTTTAAATCTCAAGTCGTGACTCTTACTTGCCCTGGGTTGCTCCTCGCGCTGATTCGGACTACGTTCCCTTTATGTTTAGACTAGGGAAACGGGCCATGTTGTTAAAAGCGACTTATCTGCACTGCTCAGATATCCGGCAGCTTTTTCCTGGGAAGTCGGTTTTTTACATTAGGCTAGAGAGAGAATACGCGGAGGGGGTGGACTATAAATTGGCTGCTAAAATAGCAGCTCTTGCACACTTCTCTGTCTACCTCGAAAGTTCTTTATCTAGCCCAAAAGAGATAGGGGAACTCCTTGGGACCTCATGAAAGCTACAGATCTTTGGACTTCGAGACGGGGGCTTCCCCTCCAACGCTGCTGAGTGGGTGTAGCTAGCATCTGACTAGCTTTGCATGAAGTCCTGAAATTGATGGCATGTGCCTCAATTGTTGCAGCCAAAAGGTTCAACATTGTTTTATTTTGTAGTTGTTGCAAAAATTTGAAGTAAACTGTGGAAATTATAGAGTTGAATAAATAGCAAATAAGGATGAAGAAAATTAAAAATGGCATTTCATAATAACATATTTGTGCAGTTTGCTGTTATATCTAAAAGAAGAGACCTGCACTTGGCGAGTCAATTTCCTGCAGCTAAAACTTCTTCCTGGATAGAGAAAGAGAGAGAGACGGAAGTGTCATCAATACAAAGTGGCAGAAACATACCAGTCGTCGCTTGGGTTTGATGAGAGGGCGATTCTGCCCGTTCATCTTGTGATAGAGTCCGCAGGCGTTACACAAATAGTGACCCGTGCCATCCCGCCTCCATAGCGGGGTCGAAGTGGCTCCACAGTTTACGCACTCTCTACCTTCTGTAATAACAAACAATACACACAGAGAGACGGAGAGAGCGCCCAGATCAGTTGGTCCATCAAATATATTTTCGATCAAATTGATCGATGCCAAAATGATCAAGAGGCTACTGATGGGTGGAAGTAAACTTTGCCTCTAAAAACTACTTTTCTAACCAGCATAGTTATTGATAAACATTGCATCTTAATAATCAAATACGTTAATAAACTATATCCAAACGTATATGTTAAAACTAATCAGTTATAACACATTTTAACACAACCTTAAACCAGCACATTTGATTTTAGGCAACATCAACAGCGTGCACTCTTTTACATTTTGAATATATATCAAGCAAACAGTTCACATCAAGGTCCATGACACTATTCTTTTGTCACTTGGTGTTTTAGAAAAATATTATAAATGCAAATCCTTTTTGTCATATTTTTCAATTGGGCCTGTAAGTGGGCGTTCTTTATTTTTTAGCAGCACAAAATAAGCCTCTGTCATTCTCTAACAAGTACAACCTCTCATTTTTGATAATAATAATCATAATAATATAACTATTTATATTGTTAAACATTATAAATACATTATATTATTAAAACAATTAAACGACCCTTATCTTTAAAAAAAATGGTTTATTGACACTTTAGTGACACCGGCAGGTGAGACTAGGATCAATAGTTTCAATAGGGGGGTCTCCTTTTCCCCAGGCCTTTGCAGCCTCGTAGTTGAAACTGAAACAATGAAGAGGGTTTATTTGAAAGCATAGATGTGTAATAGCAAGGCCTTTTGCTCTCGCATGTCATACTTCCACTTTTTACTACAAAAGCAGCTTAATTCTTCAGAGGAAGTCTAACCTCTGGTTTTGCCGTAAATATGTGACAGACATTCTGAAAGATACCTCGACAGTCACTGCTATGAATCAATAGTTTCAAGGCTTGTAAAGGCAGTCATAAACTTTGACTAAGGGCCGCTGACATGGAAGTGTGTATGGCGAAATGAATTGTCACCTTAATAGTGAGTCAATACATATTGTTTGCATGTTTCTAAAGCAAAAGGTATGTACAGAGGTCATACCGATGACTTCATGAAAGCAGCCTATTTAAAATGTAATTATTAAGATCTCTAACACATTTCAGTAATTATTCTTCCCAATCCTCAAATGAATACCCAATGGAAATGTATGATTGCGCAAATAGGCTAATAAAACGAATGCGCTAGATATGCATCAACTAATCTGATAAAGAGATATATATATAAAGCCGGGATTATTGCACTGATATTAATCTCATTACTGATAGCTTGTTTAAGCTGTGCCTCAATAACCTTTAAAATAATTACCCTCATATTTGGCTAGGATGTTTTCTCTTTCTCCCCCTAGTAATGGGGACTGCTCAGTCGCTATTCCCACTGAATGCACAACCAGCATCCGGACTCTCTCAAAGTTACTGGCGCTGGGTAAACAATGCAACTGTCGCGTGCACCAGTCTGACAGTAATGGGATTATGTTAAACACATAGACGGGCGCGAGACAGCCATGCAAGCACGGAGGCCGTGGTCACACAACTGCCTCTCTATCCGTGGAAAAAAAGACTAAACTAAAATGTGCGCTGCTCCGGGTGTAAGGGTTTAAGAGAAATTAAATAATTTTCTGGACCAATTTCTATGTCATATTTTTTAAAGGGGTTAAATATTTAAATTTAAAATAAACTAAATTTGAATAACTGTAGAGTGACGATAATCCACTTCAAATATTTTACCACAATGCAAATAAATCGTTAGGATTAGCCCTATAGTTCATCCCCTATCTTGCCAGATATGGTCCAGTTTATTTAAACACATGTTAGATGTGTGAGATTTTCTTTTAATATATTTTAATCTACAATTTTACAAAATGTTTTGGTTTGGAACTTTTGAAGATAACCTATCGAAGCCAAAGGTCTTCTATAAGACTCAACGAAAACCTTTGTAGAAATAGGCAAACATGAGAGGTTGTTCAAGTAGAAAATGGAAGGGCAGGAAGTATATTGGTAGGCTGATATTAAACATGGCTGACATTGTGCCTGCAATCTAGGGGAATATTGGTTAGATCAAACGGTAATATAATAAAGCGCACGCCTACCTGAACAGGACCTTGTTTTTGGTCTTGTTTTGGAACCATAACTAGAAGATGACCCACCTATCAGACTACTTGGTGGGAAGAGGCCTGGGCCGTATTCATGAGGGACATAGGATGGGTATGTAGCGATGGGGTGGTGGGCAGATGCCCCCGCTCCAATTGACGCCATGCTCCGGCCGTGAGCTGACTCCAGTTTCATACTTTCGGCAAGGGTCACCTGGTACTTAATGCACTCTTTATCTTCCTGACGCCCCGAACCGGAACCTGGGGTTGAAATACCAGGATCCGGAGACACATCTTTCGGAGGGGTTGGGGGAAACGTGAAGAGGTGTGGACTGGAGTGTCCACCAGATAGAGACGAGGAAGACGCCTGTGGGTAGACAGACAGGCCTGCCGGGGAGCCGTGGTGCAGTGAGGTCTTTTGGAAAGGGCTCAGGTTCCATGGTGAAGTGCTGTGGTGGGGAGCGATGCCCTTGCTTCCTTCCAGCCACGGCAAAGAGCCGTGCAGTAATGACGGGCGACACACCTGGCTACCTGTATAGCAACATATACGGATAACAATTACAACATGATCTGACATAATATTCCCATCAAACAAAATTTAATAATAAAAAATATATAAAAATCGCAGTCGCTATTTGTTAGCCAATGGGCATTCCTATCACCAGAAACACCAAGTAAAACAAAGTGCTCATGGGCATAGCAATCACCTTTTGAACATTATGTAGGCCTATGTCTGCGTGCTTACATTATATTAAAGATAACCTTTTACCCCCCAACAAAGGGGGTAAAACTGTTAAAGAGGTAAGC